>JZLH01S0076964.1:2691-25750 GCA_001188425.1 Eucidaris tribuloides | reverse complement strand
TTGTACGTGTGTGCGTATATCTGTGCATGACAGAGGTGGGACCTGACTGGTGGCAGTGTATGTGTACAGTGTATGATATATGTATGTATGTATGTATGTATGTATGTATGTATGTATGTATGTATGTATGTATGTGTGTATGTATGTATGTATGTATGTTTG
Source organism: Eucidaris tribuloides (assembly GCA_001188425.1). Lineage (NCBI taxonomy): Eukaryota > Metazoa > Echinodermata > Echinoidea > Cidaroida > Cidaridae > Eucidaris > Eucidaris tribuloides. The sequence goes on along the minus strand of JZLH01S0076964.1, from coordinate 25,588 downwards.
TATGCATGTGTGTGTCTGTACGTGCGTGTGTGTGTGTGTGTGTTTGTGTTTGTGTGCGTTTGTTTATGGACCCTTCTGTGCCATAGCTAATACAACCACGCTATAACGCATTATTTTGAGTAGTAGTTGTCTTTCTGTAATGATATCCTAGTGAAGTTATTATTGTGAAAAAGTGAAAAATGATTTTTAATGAAATCAATGAATAGCCTTCCTCCTGTCTTCTCCAAGGCGGAGAGATTATCCAATGTAGGCGCACTCGTGGTCGAGGGACTACCAGTCCCGGACTGGAACACAAAATGAAACAAGTTTCGCCTCCCTAAATAGGTGGGGTGTTTAATTCACCCTATAACATCGTAATTCGGTTTCATTTTTTCCCGTAAAAAGGTTTTGATGGTTTGGAAAGGCTTCCAACAAACCAACAAAATGGCATATTACTTTGAAGCGGCCTCAGAAGGACAACCACAGCCAGCAAAGAAGAAGCGCCTCTCATCATCATAAGGCAGTGGTAAGGAGAAATCTGATGATACGCCTCCTAGAAATGGCGGCCTTTACTCCACCTCATTATATCCATTGTAAAAAACTGACGTGACAGTAAATTTTTTGAGTGTGAAGTATACCGCCTTTAGCATTGAGAAAGAGTAAGAAATTGTAACTTGAACTGGCCCTGCATGAATTTGGGGCGCATCCTCCTTAGCACTGTCTTATGAAGATATATTCTTCGTTGGGTGTGGTCTTCTCTCTGAGACCTCTTCAAAGTAACATATTGGCATTTTTTTATTCGTTGGAAGTCTTTTCAAACCATCAAAACCGATTCACGGGAAATATTAAATCACGAATATCGATGCTACAGTGTATATAACACCCTAACCAAGGAGGCTAAAATTGTTTCAATCATTTTGTGTTCCAGTTCCTCTGCCGTGTGCGCACCTGTATTATCTCTCCACCTTGCAGAAGAAAGAAGAAAGCTATTCACTGAACATTTCAATCATTTTCATTGTTTCAATTATAACTTTAATAGGACATCATTTCAGAAAGATCCCATCATCTCAAATAACATGCGTTATAGCGTATATGTTGCAATACTTATGACAACGGGAGGCCCAAGGGTCAAGGGGCACTGACACTACAAGCTCCATGCTCGTATGGACTTATAAAATAGGCCCTAACTAAACAAGTAATTAACCCTCGATCTGAAAATACCCTGAACAAGTATTCAAATCTAAAAAGATGCCCTTTCCAAGAAAGCCTTCTTAACAGTACATTCCCCGATTTTTGCGATTTTGATGCCCTTCTCACTGTACGCGCGCACATCGCCCGACCGTGAAAAACAATTACCCTTTTACGCGTTTTTGTACACGAGCATGCATGGTGTCCACTTTGTAATGACAGGAGGGAGGGTATGTGTTAGTGTCACACTTGGGCGGCGATCCTGTGGGGACGGGGAACGTATCCCACTCTCGATTTTTTTTCTGGGGAGATCGTCTCCCCTAGATATTTTTAAAACTTTAAAACTATTCTTTTTTGTGGTTAACGTTTTTAGTTTTATTATCTGCGAACATATTCAAAAGATAAATGATTGAAATAGATTATTAGAGTTCATTAATGGGGGAGGGGGCTTTTAAGGTTACACTTTCCACTTTTTAACAAAAATTTGTATTCTAGGGTCATTTTTTTTAAATCCCTCGCAAGGGTATTCCTATTTCGACTTCCGGGTTTTTGTCCCCCCCCCCCCCCGCAGTCGTCACATGAAATCTCCGCTCCTGGTGTCACTGTAAATATGGGATGTGAAGCAAGAAATCGGTGTTAATAATTGCATTCCTTTAATCCGTGCCAAGTGGCACCCCAAAATGCATGTTTCTTCTAACATTAACTCTAATATTATGAAAAGTGGTTATGAAGCGAACCAATTTTTCTGGTGGTGGTACAGTACACATAGACGCAACACGCCGCACCGCACTCTGTCCACAACTCTACGTCACACTGTAGCTCTACAGGTCTATACCAAACGATATACCCGTCAGAATGTTTGCGTGTCGGTGATTAAAAAGAAAATGCATCAGCTAACCTAGTCTGGTTTCCAGACGTTTAGATTAATCCACCCTATATTGATAAGGAAACTGTTATCCACGTTTATAGTATTTATGTCCTCAGTCAACTGCTCTGACTCAAACTGGTCACAAGTCGCAGGGGCGTGTGTGCGGGTGCTTCGCACCCGCACTGCTTCTAAGTCGCAGGGTCTGGGAGCGAGACTACAGCTAACCATTAAAAAACTGTCGATAGAAATGTGTGTCAAAAACGAAGTCATTATCTCGTATTCCCGCTGCAGAATAAACTTCTAGAATGATAAACACTAAACACTAATGATTATAATTTGTCCAGAAACTAAACACAATAATCCTCTTATATAGGAGGGTTTTGTTTTTATCATACAACTTGACGCACGCAGTGTCAACCGTCTCAATTTATGATTAGGGCTAGCACCTTTTTTGTATAAGTTACGTCAGTGTCGTTTATCGCGAAGGGATGACAATATGATACAAAAATATCCAGTCTTTTCTTACATTATTGACGATGTGATAAAAAAGAAATATTCAAGATATCTTTTTGCTAGAAGTAAAAGAGTAAAAATCAATCAGCAACTTTTTAAGTTCTCTCTCATAGAGTGCTATGTTACAGAATTTTTATCCGTAGGGATATTAATTCATTTTACGGCATTTATCTGTACACATTTTGGTAATGACTGCATAACTATGTAAAGTTTTATGAGTATTTATTTGCCCAGACAAACACTAGCATAGAGGTAGATATCAAAGTTTTACAATTTCTTAAACGGAGCTTCCACAATGTTCAAGAGTGTCTTTAACGGCACAAAATATATTTTGAAGTAAAGTCATTAATTTGTTTGTGAAGCAAAGACAAAGTTTTACACGTAGGTACATAGGCCCATTATAAAAACGCTGATATTGCAGCATTTGCCAACTATAAGTCTTAGAGCTTTGAGTATGCTTTTGTATAATGAATACACGATCTTACAACGACACGATGAAGTAAAGTAATTATGAGAAAGAGAAACAGGGGAATGATTGGAAGAAGAAGAAGACGACGACGAGAAAGAAGAAGAGGAGATAGAGGGGGAGGAGGAGGGGAAGAGGAAGAGGGGCATACCCTTACGGAGAAACAAGTAAAAACAAAAACAAAGAGGGGTATAAGAACGATGATGATGATGATGATGATGATGATGATGATGATGATGATGATGATGATGATGATGATGATGATGATAATGATGATAATGACTACGATGACGGTGGTGGTGGTAGAGGTGTCGTCGTGTAGTAGGTTGTTCTCTGCTTTTTACACGCGAGACACTGTGTTCAATTCCCGCCAAGGGCACGTTTATCCTTCAGCAAGGCGATTTATCCACATTGCTACTACTCAAATAGGAATGAAATAGGGACTTGGAGGAAACTGGGTAATAATTATCGAAGGGCCCTCTGGAAAAATGGTATTTGTCACTGAAGAGACTACCCTGGGTAAATAAGACGTTATCATTGTCATCATCAACTACAATTTACCCATACACACTTTGCAAAGATCTATCATCTTAGGCTTAGCAGCATAAATAACCTGAAAGACGTTATAAAAGTGCCAGAAATAATCAAGTGAGATTTCATTAATTCGTCTGCCCAATTACGAAAGAGAAGAATTTGAAGGTAAGTTATGAAACAAACGTAAGCCATTAATCAGTAAGTAAGTATTATGCGATAAAATAATGATAATGCGATTATATTTTCTATTGAGAGAAATCGAGGTTATTGGGAGCTGTTTAATGAGTCATAATTTCATATAAAGTCAGAGGGGACAATATAGGCACATTTCTAATAATTTTTACGTAGTCTATATTGCTATATAATCATTCATATTATATTAAGATTTAAACTTTGAATCTGATAGATTGACATGTCCATTTAATTCGATTGACTTATTTATCTTTGCATTTGCTCTGATCACAATCTATTAAATTGGCTTTAATCTTAACAATTTAATAGATTGTGATTGGATGTAAGGATGGGCGAATTTTATACAAGTTTTAATAAATAGTTTTAATATAAAGCGGTGTTTCTCGTATAATTCATATTTGGATACAATTTGAGTTTTTCCCTGAATCTCTCAGCTTCAACGCTGGTACACGTCCCATAAAATGACTAAAAATATACTTTGGAGGACTTATTATCAATAGGAGGAAGAGCAGGAGCAGGAGCAGGAGGAGAACAAGAAATGAAGGAAAATGAGAAGGAGGAGGAGGACGACGAGGACGAGGAAAATGAGGACGAGGAGGAAGAGAAGGAGGAGGAGGAGGAGGAGAAATCTGCCAACAATAGTGATAGTTTTGTTATGATGCCATGTAGTTACGGATTATACATGTATGTTCAGAACTTATTGTGATACAAACTCTTCAACGAAAATGAGAAAAAAAAACTGCTGCATACTAGAGTACTGCTTTAAATTATATGTAGTACAGATGGTTTCATTATATTTATAAAAATGAATTAGAGCTATGACGACATAACATTTTGATTTTTCTGGGGTGTTGTGTAACTCAACAGTTTGATTATCTACGTGTTGTGACCTAAAAGGCAGATAACAGTTCATGAGAACTGCCACCTGTCCTGGGTCCGGTATAATGTATCACCATTATCAGAGTTACACAAGTGTACTTATCATCCACGATACTTAACAGACCACAACCTATGCTCTGGATTGTTTTGAATAAAATTCATAATTGTCAAATAAAATTTCTAGAAAAGCATAATAAACTAAAACACACATACATACGCACGCACGCACAAACACACGCATACAAATGCACACAAACACATACACACACATACACACACACACAAACACACACACACATACACACACAAATACACACACGCACACACATACACACAAACACACACACACACACATACACATACACACACATACACACATACACATACACACACATACACACACACGCACACACACATACACACATACACACATACATACACACACACACACACACACACACACTTAAAATTTTTAACTAATAAAGACACGGAGGGTGAGAATGAATGAGAAGAAGAAAAAAGAAGAAGAAGAAAGAAGAAGAAGAAGAAGAAGAAGAAGAAGAAGAAGAAGAAGAAGAAGAAGAAGAGAAGAAGAAGAAAAGGAAGAAGAAAAAGAAACAGAAGAATGAGCTTGAGAAAGAGGAGGTGAGGAGGCAAACTAAGAAGAGGAAGACGAAGAAAAAGAGGGGAGGAAGAGAAGGAGGAGTAGAATAATAATTTTGAGTAACGGGTAACAAAAACAACTTGCAACAGCATTAACAGCTAGTAGTTATTAACTTGATTACAAATAGTGATAAGTTGACTTATCTATAGCTTCAAGAATCATCAACTGTTTAACCATTTTTAATAAGCTGATAAGATAAACACAGTACCCAATGTTTCAATAGACATAGTCACCCCCGTGAATTTAAATTGGTATATAAGGAGAATTTCAGGCCCATATTATGAGCAGACCTCACCCATGATCAGCTTAAAATTTTGGTAAGTACCAATAACATATTGTACTTTACTATAGGTGCAAATTCGGGTCTTTTGTTGAATAAACAAAATTGATTTTTTTTTCTTTTTTGTAATTTCGCCTTTCTATTGACGACATATCGAACTTTCTCTCAGAGAATCCTTACTTCTGTTACAGTATTGTTCAAGATATTTTGATGATTAGTGGGGAAACAAAAAGTGGGAGAAATAAAATTTCGGAAAACATTGTGACTTTATGCCATGAGATAATGAACATAGAAACCATGTTAACGAACATGCTTAGCCTAATGGACCATGCTAATGAACATAGAAACCATGTACACTGTAACAACTTAAAACATTTCACTCTTTGAAACCATTTGCATGCCATTTTTTTATATTCCTCTAAAATTTCATGAATATGCTACATCTCATTCAACGTCACAATTTAAACATATATGCATCAACAATATACACAAATATAATTGCGTAATTTTCGTCATGCGTTATCGTTTTACTGTATTATCGTTTCATTTTGGTTCAAGAAAACAGGTACTCTCTCAAACACTAATAGGAAAAAATATCAATTTTTGGTGATCAAGTACATTGTTATCCCCACGAAATTTCCAGGGAAATTATTAGAATATTATTTGTTACGAATTATTCATGTATTTTTTTCGCAGACTGTTAGGGAGACGATGATTGCGTCATTAGTAATTCTGAGCCTGATTGGTTCGTGCGTCGGGCAATGGGATCCCAACACGGCGTACGACCGACAGACGATAGTGCATTTGTTCGAGTGGAAATGGACTGATATCGCCGCGGAGTGTGAAAGGTAGACCAGTTCATGATTACAATTAACGCATGGAGGGGGAGGGGGTGTATCCAGGATTTTTACAGGGAGGTCGTGATGATAGTTCTGGAACTTTTTTACAATGAAGCAAAACAACAAGATGTAATTAAAATGTCAATTTTGGTGGGTCGTGATTATAATTTGGGGTCATTTTTTCAATAAAATAACATCAAGATGTGAAAATGCTCTTGAAAAAATATGTCTTTGGAAAAAACGTGGACCTTTTGATTTGTTTGGGGGGGGTGATACGACCCTCTAAATCCCCCTTGTATACTCCCATGGTGAGGTACCTCACATTAGTTGGAAAGTTTTCTTCTTCTTCTTCTTCTTCTTCTTCTTCTTCTTCTTCTCTCTTCTTCTTCTTCTTCTTCTTCTTCTTCTTCTTCTTCGCTTGTTCGACTTGTCGCCTGTGTATACAAGATTAGTTCTGCAGGGTACACGGTAACCCATCCCCGCCCCCTTTGGGAAAGTTTTAGAGACGTCGCTGTGTCATAGAACAACGGTCAGATATTTTGACAAAATGAATAGCTCATTGGCATATAGCTACTTTGGCAAAAAGAAGCAAGTGACAAAAATGTAATTTGATATAAATGACAAATTTGTCACGGTATGTCGTTAACATTAGCATCACGGTAGTATCAAGGCATTTCGACTTTTAAAATGAATAATTCTTCAGATTTTTCTCGAAGGTACGACAGGCTTTGGATATATCAATAGCTCAAATATGAGTGTTCTGTCACTTGATTCTCTTTGCCATAGCACGGAAAGAAATTAGTGATGAATTATACTCGAGATGCATATTCAGGAATGTACAGGAGAGAAGGTATCGTCAACAGATTTTAACCCCCTTCTTAAAATAGACAACAATTACCTCAAGTTGTCACATGAAGAATGATTGGTTCACTTAAAAACTTACATATTTGTGATATTTACAGTGGCGGATCTACTGAGGGTTAGTTTTAGGGGGTATAGCCACCCCACCCCCTTGGGTTGCCAAGTGAAAGTCATTTACGAAACATTTCCCCCTGTTATCCCCTGTTATGACATGTTATCGCTCGCCTCGCTCGGTCGCACATTAATACAGGTATTGTGTTAGTAGAGGTCAAGGAAACATCAACTAAAGTATGGTTTAACAAGCTAACCAAAAAATCGTCAGGGGGGGGGGGGAACCCCCTCTCAGTCTCTCCCCGACCAACATCCGCCGTGCGTGGTTTGTGGACGATTTCTCCATCGTCATTGGGTCCCCCCGCCCCCCAGCCCCAGCGGAAGCTAGATGTCAAGGTTTTTTTAGGGCTGTTTGCCGGTATAATTTCAAAACGACTAGGTGCAGAGATTATTGAAAATGTAGCAGTCAGTAAACAACAAAATAATAGACTGAAATCCCTCTTGTTTTTGGCAGGTTTCTAGGTCCGTATGGCTTTGCCGGCGTCCAGATCTCGCCGCCCAACGAGCACCGAGTGGTGTGGTCCCCGTTCCGCCCCTGGTGGGAGCGCTACCAACCGGTCAGCTACAAACTGGACAGCCGTAGCGGCACCGAGGCCGAGCTGAAAGACATGGTACACCGGTGTAACAGCGTCGGCGTCAGGATCTACGTCGATGCTGTTGTTAACCATATGGGCGCTGGAGGTACGTTAATTGTATTCGCGGGAGGGGAAAGAAGCAGGGGTCCACTAAGACACATTCGAACATTTTCTGTCGGACAAAAAAAAAAAACATAATTTCCAATATACATGTATAAGCGATCTGTCTTCTATCAATCTATCTACCTATCTTTCTTTCTATTTATCTATCTATCTATCTATCTATCTATCTATCTGTCTATCTATCTATCTATCTATCTATCTGTCTGTCTGTCTGTCTATCTGTCTATCTATCTATCTATCTATATGTCTGTCTATCTATCTAAACTCCTCAAAAAAAGTTTGGAAATCTGACTTTGATCGAGTATTTTTCCCTTCTTGTAGTAGCAATTAAAGCATGCTTGATACCAGCAGAAAGATTATTTAATTTTCTTCAACATAATACCCTACTTGTCATGATTATTTCATTAGGGAAAAGGCAGTATTTAAAAATATGGGATAAAGTGTAAATTGAAAAGCTGTAAAATGACCGGTGGTCGTGAAGAGTCAATAAAAAACGTATTGTTTTGTTTGGAGATATGTCTTTTGTTTTCAGCTGGTCAGGCATGAATGTCACTTTCAAAAAGAGCCAATGCAACTTGATTTGTTTATAACTTTAACACCAAATAGTTAGAGTTAGCTGTTTTTTAAAAGCTCATACATTTTTTTTTTTTTTTTTTTTGGGGGGGGTCTTTTTTCGTTTGTTTCTTTGCTTGCTTGCTCGCTTGTGCACACGTTTGCTTGAATCCATGATACTGTTCGTGTTACAATGCACAGTGACCAACAGACATTGGAAAACTCACTCATCAACAGGGAAATAACAAATTAGGCGACTTACCGAACTTGGGTCATTTTGCGAAACCTTTAATCTCAAAGTCATGAAATGTGTAGTGGCAGGAGCTCCTTTTTGAAATTTACATTCATGGCTGACCAGCTGAGAACAAGAGATATACCTCCATACAAAAGAACATGTTCTGTATTGACTCTTTATGACCACCGGTCATTTTGCAGCTTTTCAATTTACACTTTATCCCACATTTTTAAATACTGCCTTTTCCCCGATGAAATAATCATAACAAATAGGATATAATTTTAAAGAGAATTAAATAATCTATATGATGGTACCAAGCATGGATTGATTACTGCTACAAAATGGGAGAAATAATCAATCAAACTCAGATTTCCAAACTTTTTTTTAGGAGTTTATCTATGCTATCAGAAGCACCAATGACAGGAGCAGGCCTAGCTATGGTAAGATTAGTAGTATGTGTAGTAATAGCAGCAACAGTGGCAACATGAAGTAGAAGTGGTAGTAGTTGTAGTAGCAGCAGCAGTAGAAGTAGTAGTAGCTGTTGTAGTAGTAGTAGTAGTAGTAGTAGTAGTAGTAGTAATAGTAGTTGTAGTAGTTGTAGAAGTAGTAATATAGTAGTAACAAACCTACTATACTTCTACTACTACTACTACTACTACTTCTGCAAGTAGTATGGTGTTAGTAAAAGTAGAAATTATAGTAGTAGCTGTAGTATCAGTAGTAGTTGTAGTAATAACAATAACACTAGTAGTACTGCTGCTGCTCCTGCTGCTACTACCGTGTTCGCTATCAACGATAACAAACATGAACAATTCCACGTACCGCTGTTACTGCCACCATTAGTACGTGCATCACCACAGCCACCACTACTGCTCCACTACTGGTGTTTTTTGCTGCAATTCTTGCTGATGATGGTGACGACGATGACGACAAAGGCGTCGACGATGATAATGACGTAGCGCAGCCAAGTACTGAATCCTGTTCTCTTTTTCGCTGTTCCCACAAATTAGGGGTAGCCACAGTGATCTTCTCTCTACCACGATCTACAGTGCGTCTAAAAAAAAATGTGCAAGCGATATCTCCTCTGTCACATCGCTCATCTCCATATCGATCTCTTATACGTCCATTAAGGTTCTCGCTCTCTTCCCTTTTCGTCATGGCACCATTTCCAACATCTTTCTCCCTATGTACTCCCCTTTCTCCTTTGGACATGTCCAGACAACCGCAGTCTTCCCTCTCTCGCCTTGTCCCGAAACCTCCCTACATTTCCTGTCCCTCTCACGAACTCATTCCCGATCTTGTCCCTACTTGTTACTCCCGAAGAAAATTGCAACGTCTTCGACTCTGCAAAATCAAACTCTTCTTCCTGCCAGCTTGTGATAAGTACTGTCTCAAGCTGATACATCATGGATAGTATAACCACCGTCCTATACATTCCCCCTTTGTTCTGTCAGATACCCTTCTGTCATATCCTATGACTCCTGTAACTCTTCTCCACGTATTCCAGCTTGCCTGGATTCTCTCCTTCAATTCCCTTTTACAATCGCTATTACTTTGCAATGTTACGCCTAAGTATTTAAAGTCCCCCTCCCCCACCTTTGCTATTTCTACACCTTGCACGTTCACCATACCACCAGCTGCCTCTTTACATGCACTCTGCTTTGCCCGGCGAAATTTCAATCCTTCCCTTCTAGAGCATATACCTCCAACTTTCCAAGTTTCCCTTAATTACTTGTTTCCTGTTCGCAGAGGAAATTGCAATGTCATCTGCGAGCATCATGGTCCATGGGGCCTCCTGTCTCACAACATCTGATAGTCTATCCATCACCATCGCAAACAAGAAAGGGCGAAGTGCTGATCCTTGGTCCTCACTTTGAACCATTTAGTCACCCCTTACCGCACACCTCTCGGCTGTCCTTCATGCTTCACACATATCCTGCACTATCCTCACATAGTTTCTACTACCCTGACTTTCTCATACAATACCATAATGAATTTCTCTCTTGGTACCCTGGCGGTCTTTTCGAGATCAATAATTTCCATAATGCTCAAACTTTCCTGTCGTATCGCAACTCCAGATAGCGGTTATGGAACTTCGGGCAGCTGGTACGACGCAAACAACTTCGACTTCCCCGGAGTTCCGTTCAGCATGTGGGATTTCAACGTCCCCAATGGTCAGTGCAATTCAGGAAATGGCGGCTATCGAAAGTTAGTCAAGATGGTAAACAGGTTGAAAGTAAACTTCAACCGTTGCCTTGACAGATTTTTAATTTTGCAAAGAGTTAATAGGTGGCATGTTAAGTTCTCGGATGAAGAAGCTCCACAAACACAAATGTGGATTGCAATGAAGGCAAAATGGGTTGAAGAGCATGGGTGTATGCAGGGGGGGGGGAGGGGGGGCTGAGGGTCGAAAACCCCGTCCACATTTTTTCCAAAGACATTTTTTTCGAGGGCCTTTCTTTTGAATCTTGCTGTTTTTTCATAGTGAAAAGGTTTAAAAGTCATGATCACGACCTTCAGAGTTGACATGTTAATCACATCTTTGTGATTTCATTGTAAAAAGGTCCAAAAATAATGATCCCACCCCCCCCCCGGAAACGTCATGTATACACCCTTGAAGAGAAACATATGAGTGAACGTTTGAGCAATTTTAGATAATAAATTGAAGAGTTACGATTGTTCAAAGTTTCATTAAATCCCCACATGGGACACCCTCTTCTAGTCACTCGAATCTTCATGCGGGTTTCAGAGTGTGGTTCTGAAAGTATGAATAAATATCTAATGAAGATTGTAGTGTAGAGAGAGAGAGACCGGATCAACATTTTCGGTGACTCTTTGATTCTGTTTTTATAGCTTGCGAAGTAAATTGTGACTATAGTAAATATAAAATGTATAGGCCTATTATTAATAGGTCATCAACTTTTTTACATTTTTAAAGCGTTAAAGACTCGAAAAGCTTGTGTCTTTTCTTAAAAAATAAAATTCTATTCGACATTTTGGTTTCTTACATAGGTCCGTAACTGTAACCTGGTTGGTCTTAAAGATCTGGACACCGGTAAGAGTTATGTCCGATCGGCGATCGCCGCGTTTCTGAACGAGCTCATCGACATTGGCGTGGCGGGTTTCCGGGTGGACGCCTGCAAGCACATGTGGCCCGGGGACTTGGGCGCCATCTTTGGCCAGCTGAACAATCTCAACACGGCGTACTTCCCGGCCGGAAGTCGTGCTTTTATATTCCAGGAGGTCATCGATCAGGGAGGTGAGCCGATCACGGCGAACGAGTACACGCCCTACGGCCGCGTTACGGAATTCAAGTACGGTCTGCGACTCGGGGAAGGTATTCGAGGCTACAACGCAATGAAGTACTTCAGCAACTTTGGTGAGGCGTGGGGCATGCTAGCCGATGGCTCGTCGCTGGTGTTCGTCGATAACCATGACAACCAGAGAGGACACGGTGGTGGTGGGAGTATCATCATGTACGAGGAACCAAGGCTGTACAAGATGGCGGTATCGTTCATGTTGGCCTACCCGTACGGCGTCGCCAGGCTCATGAGCAGCTTTTACTTCGACCACAACACAGACGCAGGCCCGCCGTCTGACGGCAGCGGAAACACCAACTCTGTAACGATCAACAGTTACGGCACGTGTGACGGTGGGTGGGTGTGCGAGCATCGATGGAGGCAGATCCGTAATATGGTCGGATTCCGCAACACAGCCGCCGGTCAACCGCTCAGCAACTGGTGGGATAACGGCAACAACCAGATCGCTTTCGGACGAGGCGACAAAGCATTCTACGTCCTAAACGCAGATGGCTACTCCCTGTCGGAATGGCTGTACACCGGTCTACCAAGTGGCCAGTATTGTAACATCATCCTGGGGGACTTCGATTCTTCAACAGGCAGTTGCAGCGGACCAACGATTGATGTCGATGGCAGTGGTTACGCCTACTTCAGTCTTGACACCGGAGACGACCCAGTGGCAGCTATTCACGTCGATGCGCGTGTTGGCGAGAGCAATGGCGGTAATAACGGTGGTGGTGGAGGTGGAGGCGGTGGTAACGACCCGGGCTACGAAACCGGTACGGTCCCATACGGTTCGGCGCGAACGGTCATCTTCATCCGAAAAGAGACGCAATCTGGGCAAGATCTGTTCATACGAGGCGGCATCGACCACACTGTCCGGTCTGGTTGCACCACCAACGCCGACACCAGTGGCTGCGCGATCTCGATGGTCCACAACATCGGCGGGAGCAACTCGAAATTCAATGCCTGGAAGTCCGGCGACGACTACCTCGACTGGTACGGTGCCGAGAACGACCAGGATAGCTACCGGGGAACCCCTTCGGCGGGCCCAACCTCTCGTATTGGACACCAGCGACTCTGGTTATAGCGCTACGGTCGCCAGCAACGGATATGGGTACACCCCGCTGAACACGTGGGGAGATCACTACTGGATGGTCGACGTTAACATGAACTGTGACGAAACGGAGGATGGGTGGTTCGAATTGAAGGCCTACCTGCTGAACGGCGACGGGTGGGAGAGCGACCGCTCGCAGGGGGCCTGTGGCGGTACGGCCGGCGGCACCAAACCATACTCAAGCGGGAACCACTTTGCTCGTTGTGGCTACGTCAATGTTTTTGATTTTGACGCCAATACATGTACTATCAATAATTTCTAATCGGACAGCAATAAACTGGAAATCCTTACTAATGGATTTTAAGAAATTTAAACAACAAGTACAGAAAATTAATGCAGTGAAATGTGATGATAACTTATTTTCAAGGAGGATACATGAAATGCTAACCGTGAGAAGAATGTTCAATTCTAAAATTAAGTTTGTGACAGTGACTTGATTTATTTTACCCATGGGCTAAAAGCCAAATTGTCTTTTTGAAATGTCCAAATATTTTACATCATGGAATGCTAAATGAAAATATAATTATACTTGTACAAATAAGAGGCACTATCATAGCGTAATATAATAATCAAGAATCTTACAACTATATCTGATATCTTTTATTTTTGTTAATGACATTGATGACGTGTGGCTTTTACAATGTGATAGTATGAAACACATATGAAATGTATATGTACTTAAAATTTTAGTAATAAATGCTACTACAAATCACTTCATCACATTGTGTTGTTTTGTGTCAATCAAATGTTCTGACTTCTAAATATAAAATATGAAAGATAATCACAACGAATGAAAACATTCTGCAACAAAAAAAATCAAAGTTATTTGCGAAATGAAATATACACAATACTCAATGCGTAATAATCTAAAGTGGTCCTTATTTGATGTTTAAGTTAAAAAAAAGTTTTATACTAAAATTTACGATACAATGCCGACACAGACAGATTTTTAATCTGTTGAAGACGACAGGCGAGATATTTTGTTGCGAGACCTTTAATGGGAAAAACCAACCCTGATAGTACAATTAATACAAAATGACAACATCCATGTTTGAGATAAAACGGTGATTTTAATAAAGGATTTGACACAGTGATTTGATTTGGAATTCATAAAAATGATGATTATCACATCACAAAACGAAATACGTACATTATTCAACAACTGCAATAACTAATGTTATCAGTTTTTAGACAGAAATATACATTTCTCAAGCGTTGACATTTATATTTAATCGTATATACAATGTCAAAGAGGTTTTTGTCCTTCATTCTCATGATTTTCTGAAGGTATGTATGTTATCAGAAATAAATTTCAACGCTCATACATGAAGAAAGCCTCTAGATAAATTAAGGTTTTCTTGTCCAGTTGTATATAAATTGCATACAATGTGCATGATATCTACGTATTTTCGCTGATAAACCAGATTATCAGTAGGTTTCAGGTTCAGGTCCATGTAGGTCACTGGTTTTTCTGAGTCATTAAAATAAAAGATCATGCCTTTTTTTTAAATCGTAAATTCAAGGCCTGTAGTGGTGGTGCCATCAAATAAATAAAAGGCGGCATTCCATAAAATACATCACAAGTAATCAGTATCTTACTGAAATCATACATGTTAAACTAATGTGCATTATTGTTTATTAGAAGCGATGTAATACATGTTTGGACTATCAGGAAACACGGTTGTAGAGACAGAGTTCCATAGCCTGGCTGTTCCTGGGATGTAGGAGGAAAGATGGAGCTGGGTGTTGGACTTGGGTATATTTGGTCTAGTTTATCATTAATAAAATACAGATATGAACAGCAAACCTCCAACTGGAGGCGGAATCACAACACATTTAAAATTCATAACGAATTACATTAACCAATAATTATGTCAGAACAGCCTCTCAATAAAATGTGTCTCTTAGCAGCTCAGAGTGCAGAACAAGAAGAAGATTAAAGCAATCGGAAATTAAACATGTATGAACTTAATAAGCAAGTGATATTATAGTGGGCATACATTGACCCCGACATTGACACATCATGCGGATTTCAAACCCTTCTATATTATCATCCGTGTTCTGTGTTGAAGATTTTTCAAAGTAATGGTATTCCTTCTCTTAAATTCTAATCAAATAAATTCCTGAAATCTGTTTATAATCTAACCAATGTACTACCTGAGTAAAACTATTATGAAAATCACCTGCAGGTCTCCATGTCGATTTTTTTTCAGCTGTTGACTGTTCAATAATGTTTAGGCAAATCGAAAATGCAAACTACGAATGTCAGTGCTATGATTACATGATACCTTTAAACAATTTTGGTATGCAGTGACAAGATTTCAACGATTCTTTATGTGAGTCGAGTACAAGTCAAAAGCAGTCATTACTTTACAAATTTTCCTGAAAAAAAAAAATCATGAATAAAAACTGTCTTTGCCGAAACTTACCCTCACTGGCAAAATACAAACACTGTTGTCATGTCTAGAAGTTCTGATTAAAGGCAATGTATAATATTGTTTCCAGTTAAAGAAAAATCTGAGCTACATGATTCCCCATTCTAACAGTGTCTTTGATAAGGTCTAAAAATGAAACCCTGAAAAAATGTATTTCAAAATGATTATTCAGTGCTTTAAAAAAGTGAAAATCGTAAGTTGACCGGATTCACCTGCCCATTTCCTCCCATAGACTTACTGTGTGTAGATCTAATTTATTTTGTACTCGCCCCGAGTATTAATTGTTTATTCATTCATATATTGCCAGTAGCAGCATTAATTTCCAAAATTCTGTATTCTAGGTTGTTCATGTGTCCATTCAAACACTACTATGCAGCTCAGATCGCGAAGTTAGACTTTTTTTATTTGAAGCTCCACAATGTTAGCATGTGTCTTTAACTCCCGCCAGTGTTTTTCCTTACTTGATAGATCCGCCTTTCATAGTTTTAAAACACAAATCTCGCCTTCTTGATTTTGTCCAGCACATTCGATATAAAAAAAGTCATCATGATCTGTATTTACAACATGCGAATTTCATATCAATAAAGAACATAGTGAATGTTAACCTGATTTTGATGAACGCATTTACAAATTTTAGACGTACATGTAATGGAAAAGAAACTGTTTAATTGTACTAAAATTATTTCTACAACATATCAGGTACTCGATGCCATCATTATAATTCCTACACAGTAATTTCTTTTTGATAAGTGAGTGAACCTTACTATTATTCGTATAGTTTCTATACACGTGTATCGAACGTTTTTACATATTTTCCAGTTGGTTTAATTATTCTTATGATATACACAATATTACACCATTACCCCAAATTAGTACATGTATATACATCTAATACAAACTATCAGTAATAATATCATACATAACGAGATCTTTATATAATTCACATGTACAATAACACCGTCCAAAAATTGTCAAACACACAATGTACACAAACACACAAGACAAGAAGGCTATTTAGCGTTGTCATAACAAATCTTAACAATACCAGATAGTGACATACTATATGCAGATATGCAACACAATGTACTATATTTGGGTCTGGAGGGTTAACGGAGAAGGCACAGATGGAAGTTAGGTAACAAAGATTCCAAACACGGTTCGACGATTGGGTTTTACTCTCCTAGTATACACTGTAATTATTTCAGTACAAGCTCAAAGTGATTATGTAAGAGTACTTAGAACTTGGCAAGATTGTAAAAGTCCTCAATTTAGGACACAGTGGTACCAGAATCAAGTACACGGTTTAAGATTTCTGATGTGAAAATTCACGGTCAAATATTTCCTCTATGTTGTATATTGTCAGAAATTATTGTGACATTCAAAGTTGTTATGTATGGCCAAAGACCTACCTTTACTAATAAATTTATTCTTGTGTATCCTTAAGTAGGCCAAAACAAATTCAATTCAAATCCTTCCTGCCTTAATACACATATATTTAGTATGCATACTGGCAAACATTTCAACTTACTTGGTTCTTGAGGCATTTTGGGGGTTTACTTTCCCCATTCACGTCACTGCTCTTTAATTGAAGAAAATATCCTGTTAACATCAAGCAAGTATACAACAAGCTAGACGAGAAATTAGCATTGATGATATTACGGAAATACGGCAGTGGGTGCTGTACTCTCAAAAAATTTGCACATCTATATATTTTTTTTTTTGCAAATCCGTTAATCCCAGATGGAATTACATCCTTCTAAACTCGAATTTCCAGTTCATGGAAAGTCAGAAGTTTTCATTCCGACATGAAGAGCACACAAACCTCAATAAAAAGAGTTCACAATACAAGATCGCAAATCACAGAGTTTACACGTTTGCGTACGTGGACTGGTTGGGATATCGTGCGCCATTCTTTTGCTGGTGTCGGAGTTCGTATTCTTTATTGTAGTGTGCGTTGAACACGATGGCGCCATCGTTAGAATAATGCGCTTCGGGATCATCGTCTGCCACCGATGGAAAAGCAGAAGAAAATTTCCCATCGTGGAGATACGGGTTAGTACTCGGGGCGGTCGGCACGGCTTTGGAAGCTTGGGCTGTGACTCCTCCGGTCTTGGACGCCTGCGATGGCGGGGGCGGTGGCGGTGGGAAAGGGAACTCGCTTTTGTTGTTGCGGTTGTTGTGTTTGCCACGGGCCGGCGCCACCGGGTGGGGTTCGTCGGAGCGAGTCGCATCAGGTTTCTCGCTGCTCTCTTTGGTAGCCACTGATGACGACGACGGCGGCGGAGACTGCAGTGGTGGAATGAGCTGGGTTGGGGTCGGTGGAAGCGCCATGTTGGCTCGCGTGACTTTGATGAGGGGCTCGCTACTCTGCGCGGAGCTGGACCGGCGAGGTGACGGCATGGGTGAGTTATTCGCGTTCATGGTGAGATACGCCGAGGGTAACACCGGATCCCGACTAAAGCTAGAAATGTCGTAATGACTATCCTCGCGATTCCTGCGTTTCAGCCTGCCGAAGAAAATTAGGTTGACAGAAAATGCAATTGAAGTATACATAAAAAATATATTACAGGAAGATGCAATTAAGCTATACCCATAGAATTATGGCAATCATGTATGATGAGACCCTACCAAAATTCATTTAATTTCCCTGAGAAATATCTTTCAAACAGAGGATGTTATAATTGATGACACCATTTAGGCTATATGAAAGACTTTTTTCAGGGGAAATTGATTAGGACTATACAGTAAATCTACTTTTAATCCACAATGTTTTATCTTCAAAAAATTAGAATGTCTATATTGTTTTCTTTTCATGTTTTTTTTAGAATCATTATTTAACATCAATTTGCAATACCATCACAACAAGACAACCACCATTCCCCTCGTCATCGCTATCAGTTTCGTCATCATAATTGCTTTAGTCCTATTCGTCGTGGTCATCATTATCAGTTGAAGTGATTAAAAGTGTAAATATGTCCTTGGCTATAGCTCTACTTCAATCTTCTAGTGATGAAAAGTACTAACCCAATTCACTTTGGATGAAATGGCGGGAAACTCTTGTTAAATCGAGAAAAAAAATCATCGTTTGCATGATAATGTTGACATTTATTATCAGGGTGACAGTAATGACAAAGAATTTTGATTGTATTCGAGATTAGTAGTTGAAATTATGGTATGGCATTTCATCAAAAATAAAACACAAAGTTTAACATTTCATGTAGTTTACCGGATAATGAGTAAGATAATGCAGATGAAGACCGATACACCTATGACGACCAGAGCTGATCCAATACCAATGACCGTGTAGGAGTGCAATGCGGCCGATGTATAGGCACCTGACGGAAAAGGGATATATTATTATACATCATCATTATTATTATCATTATCACCATTATTATCATCATTATTATCATCATCGTCGTTAACATTATTGTTCTTGTTCTTGTTCTTGTTCTTGTTCTTGTCCTTCTTTCTATGCTATTATCATCATTATCACTGTCGTCGTCGAACTTAATATTATTATTATTATTATTATTATTATTATTATTATTATTAGTATTATTATTATTATTATTATTATTATTATTATTATTATTATTATTATTATTATTATTATTATTATTAATATTATCATTATTATTATCAGTAGTAGTAGTAGTAGTAGTAGTAGTAGTAGTAGAAGTGGTAGTAGTAGTAGTAGAAGTAGTAGTAGTAGCAGTAGAAGTGGTAGTAGAAGTAGTAGTAGTAGTAGTATCATCAACATCATCATCATCATCATTCATTACATCATAATTATCAATTATGTTAATACTTCTTTTCTTCTTCTTACTCTTTCTTTTCTGACGCATTTTCTTGTTCTTCTTTTTTATTAGAAAAAGAAGACAATAAAACGTAGAAAAAAAATAAATGTTGGAGGAGTAAGACCATATTGGAAAGGTGACGAAGAAAAACGATAATGAAAGCAAAACAATTATACAGAAGAATAAAGAAAATGGGAGGCAGGGCGTCACAAGAGGGGTGTCTATGCTCCCCCCTCCCATTCATGCTAGTAGTCTGCAACTTCACGCACCCAGTCGGCATTTTCATTTTGCCGGTCAGTAAATTGTACAAGCTTGTCGGATGCTGTTTGGCTGGGATTTTTTTTTTGACATGCAAAATATTTTTCGTCGTCCCTGCATCCCCATTCAAAGTGGTCTAGTGACGCCCCTGAGGGGAGGAAGAAGAAAAACTAAAATCGGCAAAGTCATAAACAAATGAAATGGAAATACAACTTGTGACTTACTTGATAGTGAAGTACATGGCAGGTAGTGTGAGTGCCATTGACCGTGCTCGCTGCAAATCCACGACGTGGAGCTTGGTCCCTCGTTACATGACACGACGACACTTCCCTGATAGGAGTACGACGATAGCGGGGACACGAAGTGGGCTCCGGGTGGGGGTTGGGCGGGCAAGGTACAGTTTACAGCTGTGATTCAAATCGAAATTAATATCGAAGAAACATCATTTCAAATTGTGTTGCCAAACGCAGGTAGATGGCTGTGTTTTACTCTCCCAGTATACACTATAACTACCCTCTCTACTCAGAAGTATTGCAACATACACTATAACGCATACATTTTGAGTTGAAATGGTCTTTCTGCAATGATGTCCTAATGAAGTTTGTTATCGGAAAATAACAAATTATTTGAAAAGAAATCAATGAATATTCTTTTTCCTTTCTTCTCCAAGGCAGAGAGAAGATCAAATGTAGGCATACCCACGACAGAGGGACTGGAACATAAAATTTAACATTTTTTTCGCCTCCCTATAGGGGTGGGGTGTTAATTCACACCAGCATCGTAATTCGGTATCATATTTCCCGTGAAACGATTTTGATGATTTGGAAAAACAAAAAATGCCAAATGTTCCTTTAAAGCTGTCTCAGAAAGAAGACCACACTCCGCAAAGATGAAAGCGCCTCCTGTCTTCATAAGACAGTCGTAAGGAGGATACGCCGCATATTTTAGACAAGACCTCTTTAAGTTATAAGTAATCATTCTTTCTCAATTCTAAAGGCGGTTTACTATTGCAAACATCCCAACATTTAATGTCATGCGACTTTTCAGTACATTTGGTATAATAAAGTGAAGAGAAGGCCACCATCTTTAATTAGTAGCCTTATCTTCCTTATCACACCTTGCTGTAATATCATTGTCAAAAGGTTTTAAAAAATTATGATCACAACCCCACTCCCCCGGAAAAATTCTGGATACACCCCGTATACCTATGAGGATATAAAACAATAAAACAAATAAAATAGAATTTGTAAAACAATGAGAACATATTTTGAAAGTTAGAATACGGTATATCCAGTAGTTTCTACATGCACATCCCGTTGAAGATGGTATTTACTTCCTGAAGTAAATTTTATGTTTTGTTAAATTTAACAAGTATGACTTTGTTCCTAGAAAATAAGAATTAGCAGGCAAAACTGTTCAGTTACCTCTGTCGCAGCGAGTCCCTTCATAACCTGGTTTGCAGATGCACTGATATGTGTCTTCAGATTCCACGCAGTAACCATGGTTACAAGGTTGGCTGTTGCACGCCACTTAAACAAAATCGGACACAATGATATGAATTAAGCAATAATAAATTAAAAAATAATAACAAATAGATAAACAAATAAATAATAAGTATGTTTTTAAATAAATAAATAAATTATAAGTATGTATTTATGTATTTATTTATTCATTTATTTATTTATTTATTTATTTATTTATTTATTTATTTATTTATTTATTATATATTTGTCTATCTAATAAATTTAAATGAGAAACAAACAATAGCATACAACAAAGGGTCAATGAAGTGGGATGTTTAAGAGGTGTGACATCCCATTGAAATTATCTATCACATTCCGACAAAAATGTCTTCGCGACAATAACAGAGGACGTTTCTCTATCTTCTTGTGATCGTACTTCCTATTCTCTACACGACGAGATCAGGGGTGGTGCACAAAGGGAGGGGCGCTCCCCCCCCCCCCGACACTGAAATATGGGGTTTTGAGTGTTTTTGGAAATTCCCCCCACCCCCGAAAACAAGGGTGTTTGCTTTTTGGCTGTGAGGGATGAATTTTGCTAAGAGGCGTAAATTTCCAGAGAAAAAATTTCAGTATTTTTTTTTCCCGACAAACCTTTGCAGTGACTTGATTGGGAGAAGTCAATAATGCCTTAACTAAGAACCAAATAGGTTTAAGAAAATAACCCAATGTATTCACCCGCTGGAGTGTATTTCCTGGCTGGAGGGACTTGTCTTAAATTTGGTTACTATTGGAGAAGCAAGCGTTAATTTACGAGCATTTAATTAATCTGATGTACTGATGGAAATTGATCCCATACATAGCTACACAACAAATTCGCCTGTCGCATAACCATTGGCGTAGATCCGTTCCGAGGAGTGGGGGGGGGGGATGATGGATGAAATTTCCAAATTTTGGCCCAAAATTTTTGGGGACACCCCCAAATCAAGGGCTATTTCTTGAAAAGGGGACACCTACAACGTGCAAAAATACCACTATCTCTACCCTAAAATTGGCATATAGCTTGTATTGTGATTACATTTTAGACCTTTCAGATGTGTTTCTCGATCTTTTTGCTGTAGTATAAAAACACTAGATATCATAGCATTAGATTTTGCAGTTGAGTTTTCATGGCCTATATCAATGAATGAACGAGCGAGCGAAGCGAGCGAGAAAATTTTTAGGACCTGTGAGAATGCATGGTGCCTAATAACATCTTATAAAAGTGGAAAATGTCTCTGAAATGTCTCAAATTCAGAGATTGAAAAGACCTTCAAACATAATATATGAAAAATTGGCGAGCGAGCGTAGCGAGCGAGCCTGAAAAAAAAATAAAGTAAGTTGCTCTAAGTCGTTTCAAATTCGGGGCACAAAGTAAAGAGAAAAAGGAGGCATTTAAAAAAAACAGTATCACTTATACAAAAGGCGGTAGCGGCACCTAAATTAGAACAGGTGCCTCTAAAATGTGAAAAAAGGCCATTGTCACAGGGGAGGCTTATCAGAGGTGGAAAAATTGACAATTGCTAAAGAAAACGATTGCGCTCCTTATGTCCTCATGTGAAAATATCTGAGTTTGTTTTCTACATTTTGTTGATAATAAGATGTTTAATTAGGCCTACATTTTGCGTTC
>JZLH01S0076961.1:15561-36017 GCA_001188425.1 Eucidaris tribuloides | reverse complement strand
TTAAACAATTAAACTCGGGTCGAGTATAAAATATAGCTAGATCTACACACAGTACGTCTATGGAAAGAAATGTGGTGAATCAGCACTTACGTTTTCCTTTTTTTTAAGCATAGATAATCATTTTGATATCAATTTTTCAGGCCCTTCTTTTTAACCTTATTCACAAGACACTGTAGCTTGGAGAATCATGTAGCTGAGATTTTTTATTTGTGGTAAATGTTTAGCTATTCACTTTTAGCTGGTCTAATTTTACTCTTATGCAGAGGTTTAGTTTATCTTCTAGTATTGCCGTATGATTCAAGTGGAACCCGAACAGCTAACTTACAACATCCTGTTCAGTGGCGAATGGTTTGGAATCACGGAAGTAAGGTTCACCTTGGGACAACTGGTTGTAATAAAGGCAGAATGAGTGAAATCATTCAATGAAGTTTGGCGAAATTTCCACAAAGGTATAACAGATTTGAATTTTAAATTTTTCATTCGACTTCATGTTGCGAGCACTCCATATATCACCGTGCTAAATGCCATTTAAGGCCGTTTCTCTCAGAATTTGAGAATATTTTACCTTGCTTCATTATATTTATCAGTAAAAATTATTTCATACCGGCTTTATGAAAAAAAATTATCACAAACATTTAAAAAAATGCATTTGTTGGAATTTTTTCATTACATTTCATATGGGGGAGCTGCTCGCACGTTGATCGTTCACACAAATTAATTTAAACTTCATAACTCTTCAATTCTTTGATCAATTGCGCCAAACTTTCCCATGATTATGTTTCTCCATTTTCTGCTCTGATTTTAAAACCTAACTTGCTCAGTGGTGCAACCTTTTGCCTGTCCCTTGCGTCGTCACGAGTTATGTCTCGACAACTTTGGCGAGTGGTAATAAATTCAACCTATTTTCATTGTTAATTAACTTTCAAGTTTGTCTGTGTACATTCTTCCAACTTTTCACCTGTAGGCCTACTTTTTCAATACTACTGTCATCAAAAATGTTTATCTTGATCATACTTCTTGGTCGTGAGATATTTCTACCGCTCTTATACAATTCCTTTCGCGTATGTGTCACTCACAAAGTCGCACACTCATCAAAGAACTTATATTACCCACCAAAACCCATCCCTTGCAGTTTATTAATTGGAATGGTCGTTAAGTTCGGACTATAATTTCAGTTGATCTAATTTACGAGTAACAAGCACACTATCGTTACGCCCCCCCCCCAAAAACAACAAATCCTCTAATCGACTGCTAAATTCAAACAAACTCAACATCAGTCTTATTTTGGTGTTTCAGATTTGAACGGCATTTTATTTCTACTTTGGCGCAATAATTCATTAGCAACATACAAAAAATTTTAACATCTCCTCATTGTTTTGATATATTGCAGTCTATTTGTACAGCAAAGCTTTCTGCCCCATTTCCAGTTTGCAGTGCACACACTGCATTAACATGAATGTAATCAGTGGACGATTGCAGGAGAACATAATTAGTTACAAGTTGGAGATTGCAAGACCAAACATAAACACACTGTAGAAAGCAAACACGACCCATTAGGAAACAACTTTGATTTAGTTGTTAATTTGTTAATAAAGGAAATGAATAGTCTTGACTAATTTAATTAAATATGATTAAGTTAATTATCTTTGATGTGCCTTTCTTTTATAAACCTTGGAATGCGGCAGCGAAAAGTCATGCTGTTTATCACAAGACCCTGTCCTATCATTAACCAGTGAAGGGGCCTTTGAATTTCACAGAATTACAAAATTAGTGGCGCTTTCTTTAATATACTTAATTGAGTCTATAAACTCAGGAATTATTTGGGACATCACAATATGCCCCCCCCCCTTGGGGGTGGAACCCACGTTATTGTTATAGAGATTGCCGCCTGGAAAGGACTTTCAAGCATAAAATCCTAGATCTAATGGGTCCCTTTTCATCACCAAGATCGCTTAGACATGTTCCATTTTCACATTTATGCGGCGCACTGTTGCGCGCAACACTCACAATTTTCAATTTTGCGCGTTGCTTCGCGCAAAATATGCTTTCAAATTCGGCGAACTATTTAATTTGCCGTCACAAGCTTTGTTAACCCTTAGCCTGAGTGTTTCTATTTCGAAAATGATCACTTATATGTTGGTCATGGTTTCGGATTCTCAGCGGCACATCCCCATCAGTCTTGAGACCCCCCCCCCCCCGATATGACCCCAATAATGTGTCATACTAAAGTTCTGCGTCAATTAAAATCGATCAGTAACCAGCCTCAAACATGGAGCTTCAGTATAATCAGATGATTATACGGCTGTAAGAAAGTGGTTAAACAATGTTCTGTCTTGCCACAGCTTGCATGGCCAACTCTAAAACATAACTGTTTATCAGGCTAATCTTATTGCATAGGACATATCTATATGGAATCTGTTGACTTTCATCATTATGACTGGTCAATAGTTTATTTTACTGTGTATGAATACTGCTCAATTTGTCTGAAGCAAATCACATTGAGCGAACTCGAGATATATATCCTATAACCTGTTTTATCTCTAAGAGGAAAGAAATAATTATGCTTAATGCAGTTAGAGTGAGTGATATTTACATTCGTCACAGCATGAACAAATTTTTCGTTTCTGAAAGGCTTAGTATGAACAGGGGGTCGTTATATAAGCACTATATATTTATTCATTTAAATACTATTTTTTTTTATACTGTTGTCACACACAGTCGATGTGTTAGAAGAATGAACATATGTATAGTGGCACCACTTTTTTGTTGTCTTTCCAGCTCACTCAAGAACTGGGTGCTAATAAAGTAAACTCAGTTAAAAATAATTAACACGCTCGTGCTCTGCACAAAAATCTTACTATTTTGTTATTTATACAAATTACGCTTTATGGCAAAAAACTCGGTCCTACTTTTATACATTTAGTTACCAGAAGTTAGTGTACAACCTCAATAGTAAACAACAATTAACTAAAGCCGTATATCTTGACGTACTTTATGTTTTTTCAATCATTTGTTTATAGCCAGATAAATTATTGATGAATATTGTAGAATTAATTAAGCACAGAAAACGTGTTTTCTCATTCACTTATATCAATAAATGTAGTCTTCTGATCCTTTTTTTGTAGAGTCATTTTTCCACTTCCGATTCGTGTCTAATACCCTATTTCCGAGTAATTCTATCTCGGTTCCGTATCACTTTCGCATGCGGCCACGCCGTGTGCTCTCATTTACATTATAACGTGAGATGGTTTTGCATTTCTTCAAACGTGCTTTCATAGACCTCGTAGACGAGCATATTGTTCTGCCTTCTTAACAGTCTAATACCTTACCATACACATAATCATTTACTAATTACACAATTTCATTTTTTTGTTCAAAATTTATACTCTCATTTTTATTGTGCAGAACGCAGCCTGATTTTGTTTTGGAACAATTTTTACTTTCGCCCCCCCCCCTCCCATCCCCTCCCATCCCCCCAAATAAAAATAGATCAACACCCCCTGGCAGTTGCCTTGACATTCAACACTACCCAACACCCTGTTACATGCATTTCAAAATATGCTATTGTAACATTTAAACACTACTAGCCAAGAATCATCACTTGACACCACACGTGACAGTTTGTATTAACTTCAATCAAATCAATCTTTTAATGAATATTGTATTCCAAGTAACATATCACTTGTCAGTAGTCACCGCAAACTATTACCAATTATATTAGTTAATACTATACAATTTTTATTCAATACTTTCACTCTCTGCTAAGAACAAATCTCTTATTATACAATCATATCACAATCAACAAAATTTGCTAGGTTACCATTATACAAATTTCCAGCATTAGAACATACATAATGTTAGAACAACCATTTGGTAAACATTTTGTGTGTAGTAGTTCAACAAACAGTTAGCTAATAAATGTTCATAGATAAAATAAAATAATACATCGACGTCTCCCACTTATTGTGTAGCAGTTCAAGCATCTTTTCCCATTACGCATTTAACGGCTACCTTATTAGTGAGTAAATTTCATATGAAAATTAAAATGTTTTGCTTATTTTACTCATTTACAGGAAACCCAACCATTATTGCAGAGACCACAATATATAATAATAATATAATAATAATAAGAAAACTAATAATACATAATATTAATAATAATATAATATAACTGATATAATAATAATAATATAATAATAAATAATGATAAAATAATAATAATAATAATTATATATATATAATATGATATATATAATAATTAATATATAATAAACAATAATAATGATAATAATTATTTTACAAATTTTTTACCAATTAGTAAAAATGAGCCTACAATTGTTTTGCCTGATATCTCTTACATATCTCATTTAACAACAATGCATGCTCGTTTTATCCTCGCAACTAACTTGCCGGGAGGCACATGTTTCGCGTTGTCCGTGCGTCGTCTCGTCCTCCGTTACCGGATCTCTTACGCCCCCCGATACTTGAGAACCCTATCGATTTTTATGTAACTGCGACAAAGTTGACTATGCGCCACATTGAACTGATAGATTTTGGACTGAAAGGTCAAAGTTCAAGTTGACGTCGCCTTAATGATGTCTGATTTGGTCTTACCGCTGATACTGACAGCGGCTGGTCGGGATGTCATTATTCAGGTGAAGTTTATTATGAGGCGCACAAATGAACCTGATATTTTGGCTGAAGGTCCAAGGTCAAGGTCACGCCTTATATATGTCTGATTGGCTTCGTTACCCGTACTGGAACCCCAATCGGATTTGATGCTATACTAGACTCCAGTAGTACTATGAGCTACCAATGAACTTGATTAGATTTTGGTAGCTCAAAGGTCAATGTCAAAGGTCACTGGCCTTAAATAGCTGTTTGGCTCGTTACCGCATCACTTGAGAGTGCTGGTCAGATTGTATGTAACTTGGCGTGAAGTATCTTATAGGCAACATAACTGCATTAGATGGGGCGAAAGGTCCAAAGGTCAAAGGTCACCGGCCTTAATATGTCTATGTGAATCGTTACCGACCCGATAACTTGAGACAACCCCCAATCGCGATTTTGCATTTAACTAGCCCAAGTATGTACTATGAGTACAATGAAACTGATTAGATTTGCGACTCAAATGTCAAAGTCAGAGTCACCCGGCCTTACATATGTCGATTGGCTCGTTACCGCGAACTGAAGCGGCTGGTCGGATTGTCATGTTAACTTGGGTGTAAGTATGTATATGATGGCCCAATGAACTGATTAGATTTGGGCTGAAATCGTCAAGTCAAAGTTACGGCCTGAAATTCATGTTCTGTTGGCCTCTTAACCGCTATACTGAGAGCGGATGTCGATTGTATTAAACTTGCGTGAATATTTCGATTATAAGCCACCATAAAACTTGATTAATTTTGGAGCTAAAGGTCAAAGTCACCGAGCCTATAAATAGTCTATTTGGCTCTTTACCATGATAACTTGAGAATGGCGTCAGTTTTTATGTTATTTGGTGAATTATTATTATGAGCACAATAAATATTAATTTTGGATCTCAAAGTTCCAAAAGGTCACCGACCGCCTTAAAATATGTCTGATTGGCCTCATGACTTTGATAACTTGATATGACTTTTCCTATTTGTATGTACTTGGAGAAGTATTTTGTATAAGGCACAATTTACTTATTCATTTTGGAGTTGAAAGGTCATGAGTCAAACGTCACAAGGCCTCCTGCGCGAATTTGATGGCTCATTGTCGCCGATAATTTAAGAACTGCTTGAATTGAATTTACTGTTATATTGGTCAAGTCACATGGCTTATGCTTATTCATCTAATTGTCGTCTACCATGGCTAACTTGAGCTTCAAATTACCTCAGTGATGGACTGCTGACTTCCGCGAACCAACCCATCGAATCTGCGCCAGTCGAATGCTCTAGTTCTAACCATATCAATTGTATAACAATCTAAGAGAATATAAAAAATACACAAAACCAAATAAACTATCTTATACCAAAAATAAAATTCAAAAAATCTACTGCTGTCTTCGAACCTGCATGAAAAGTACAATGTATGCAGTTATCTCAAACCCACGTTTAGCTTTGGATTTTTGTGTATTTGAAACTTTAGCCAAAGTCATAACCCTCAATAAAAACTGAAAGTCTAATATAGTTTTTTTTTAAATTTAATTAATGAAAAATACTCGGACTCTGCTCTTTCAGATGAGGTATACCTCATATAACCTTAACGCCTTATTAACCCTTTATATGCTATAATGTAAAATATAGCCGAAAATCTCGGGGTCCCCCCCCCAACGATTTTTCATTAATTAATTTAAAAAAAAACTAAAGACATTCAGAGTTTATTATTGCAGGGTTATGACTTTGGGGCATAAAGCTTTCAAATAAACAAAAATTCCCAAAACTAAACTTGGATTTTAAAAAAGAATTAAAAAAAGTTTAATACAATAATATTTTCAAAATGTTCAAAAAACTTAGTATAAAAAGCATTACCTGAATTTCAGTTGAATGTTGTTGTTTAAATATTTGCAAGGGAAAACATTGAAAGACATACAGTCATTAGTATGGGACTCTATTTTGGCCCTGGCATTATGAAAAACAGCTACATAACATATTTAACACAATGACAGTTGGGTTTGCTCATAGCACATTCCATCATCTCATGATTATTAACTCGTTAGAGACGGTTTGAATTTGATATAACATGCATTCTCCTTAGAATCCAACCCAAGATATCTCGTACTTAGTCCCCAACGGGCTGATAAAACTCAAGAATGAATTTAAATTTGTATATTGTGTCAGAGAAACACAAGCTATAATATTACGAATTTATCATTTAAAATCTGTTTCCACTTCACATATATACAAACCTACCTGAGGCTGATTGTTCACTGCTTAAATAATCCTGCCCATACACAGAAACGTACATGATGTATGCCGTTCTTCATTTGTATTAAATAAATCTTGTCTGTTGTGACAAATGCAAAACACCTCTGTCACTTAGAGGAGTACTACCAAAAACTACCCTATGCCCAACGCACAGTGCTCACTGATCAACATGTAGAGCGGCTCCAGGATAACAGCCCTCATAATGTAAAACACAGCCACGCTTAATATTTTGATGGGGGAAATTGTATCTGGTAGTCGTGGAAAAGTAGACAAATTCATGATATTTGATTGAAGATAACATTACAAAGCATCATATTATGATTCTATACATGCAGCATGTGCCTTTGCTTTTGGAATGGAATAGAAATAAAACTAACACAATAATAAATGTAATTTCATGTAGTTTATAGCTTTGTAAATGGTAAATGAGCCCCCATGAACCTGTTCTCTTTCAGAACTAGCTAAAAGAGTCCCTGTAATTCTATTTGTCCATTTGTAACCATAAAAGGCACAAAATCATGAATAAGCTAACATCGAAAGACACTTTGGGTTTTGGTTGGTGGTAGAATACCAGCAATGCAAGTCAACAACAAATAACATTCAAGCTCTGTCTTACTTTGCATCTTGGAAGAGAAAAGGTAGGAAGAAAAAGATATGGAGAAATATTGGACGGCAAAAAGCACTATAATTTTCATGAAATCAATGACAACAATCTTCAAGAAAAATACACAAATGAAATGAGTTTGTTTTGGCATGCTAACTATCTGTTCACCTCACTCAAGATATTTTTTGAAACATACAAAGATGAATTTGGATGTCACACTTCATCCTAATGAACTTAGACAGCATTTTAATCAAAAATAAAATGTAATTTTTTTTCCGTTGAATAACTTGTGTTTTTAAGGAAAGTCTGCCTAATATGTTATGCATGAATATATGTTTATGTGTAATTTATGTTGTTGTAGTTCAGTCATTTATCTATTTTGTGTTCATGTATTTCACCTTTGTTGTAAATCATATATGCTTTTTTAATTAGAATATATTCTTTGAAGGTATCACATTTTTGCTATTTCTTCACATCTACGGTATTTATCCCATGTGACTTTGCATTCATGTCATTGTTGTATTCACTTTGAATTATTCTGAATGTATTCTTGTAAATTGTACAGAAAAAAAAAACAACCCTGAGTTTTTGACTTGAATTTTGAAAATTGATTTGGTTGCACAGGATAGCATAAGACCTAGTACATGTTGTCACAAGCAGGTCACATTTACTTCTTGGCATTAATGCTGCATTATTCTTGCTTTGTTGCTTTCTAATATCATAATTTATATCCACTGGCAGATTCTCTTTTTATAGCTCCAACTATGGAAGTAATGTGAACAAGGAATTATCATCAAATTTTATTCTTAAAATTATCTAGTAACTGATTCTCGGACATTTCTAAACAGTACACATTTTGCTCATCTGTATTAACAATAATGTGAGTCATTTTATGGTTTACAAGAAGTAAGACATACTTCAGGATGTACTCAACAGTTCTGTATTCTGTGAGCAGTTTGTTGCTCTTTTGAAGAACACTCAATAAAGATTTGGCAAGTATACCCATGTTGCATGGTTTGGTCCCATTAATACTACAATATTTGGTACATAAAATATGATGTAGTAAAGTGGATTATACACATTTTACTAAATCACACATATCATCAGCTTAGAAGAAGGGTGCTAGTGGTATGTACTTTGTACAACAATAGCACTCTTCTTGCTTTCAGCTGACAAAATATACATCCTCACTTAAATCTAACTTATCAGATCTGTTACATTCAAACAATTGAAAATTTGAATGAAATCAGCAAGAAAATACTTTCAGAGACTTATTCAGATATTTCAGAGCAATATGCTATATGAATGTTTCGCAGGCTACTGATGTAACAACTTTGGAGTCTGTCACAATCCTGTCAGGGTTACAGCCTAGTAGAAAAGTTATGGTGCCCACATTGCGTCAAAACAAAGGTGCAGTCACTCATTTTAAGTAAATTGCGATTTCTCTGAATGATCTGATGACATCAAGGAATGAATCTTAACACCACAAAACATATGAGGTGTAACAAAAAGAAACAAGACTATGACAGCCACGTCCATGACGCAACGTCATTCGACCCGCCGCTCATGTCACTGAGTTGCCCAACATCTTATCAACATTCTGCTATAATATTGTTCACCTATCTCACTCTGTGCCCCTTCCTCGGGCTGTTGAGTGGCACACCCCTGCTTCGCCCCATCACGATACTATAGGTGGCATAAACCACGAGCGTGGAATCAATCTGAAGTTCCTGGGTGAGTTGGGCAGGGGCTCAATTGGTGTCTCGAGCTTCTCCAGCAGTTTTATGGAGAAGATCCCGCCCGCGACAGGAGAAGCACGAGACACTCGGTTGGGCCCCACCCAACTCAACCAGGAACTTCAGATTGATTCCACACTCCATGTTTATGCCACCTATAATGTAGTGACGGGCGAAGCAGGGGCATGCCACTCAACAGCCCAAGTAAGGGGCAAAGAGCGAGACAGATGAACAATATTATTGCAGAATGTTGATGAGATGTTGGGCAACACAGTGACATGAGCGGCGGGTCAATTGGCATTGCTTCATGGGCGTGGCTGTCACAGTCTCATTTTTTATTTGTCACACCTCGTAGATTATAAGCTTATCAAGTGCACTGCTGTCAGGAATGGGATTATGTCCAACACATGCCTGACCAGCAGGACCAGCAGGGAACCTAGCAATTATATGATGGTCTGGGCCAGACATTATAAAACAAATATAGACTCGTTGGTTAACAAGTGTACCAACATTAGGAGTGGGAATGGTTTCACCATGTACATAATCAATAAGGATAACAGCAAATGGTAGCGGGTTGAGACCTGACCCTTCACACACACAGACCTATTGGTTGACAAGTGGACATACTGGTGTCAGGAGTGGGATCAGTTCCAACATATGCATGACCAGTAGGGACAATAGCGGTGATATGATGAACTGGACTATGACATAAATTAATAAATCAATTGGCTGGCCAGTGCACTGGTGTCCGGCATAGTAGTAAGGCCAAATCACACTCGACCAGTAAGGATAATAGCACTACATGATGTACTGGGACCTGGCACAATAATACACATATAGATCCATTAGTTGACAACTGTTCTGATGTCAGGAGCGGAATTGGTTCCAGCATGTCTATAATCATTAAGGGTAACAGCCATGGGGAGATAGACTAGGACCCGACATCACAACACATGAATAGGTTTGTTGTTTGGCACATGTAATGGTGTCAGGAGTGGAATTGGGTGCAACCAACATACACAGTCACTATTATACGGACAGCATCATGAACTTGGACCCTGGCACCACAGTTCGCAAGCAGATCTGTTGATTGACAACTACTCCTGGCTGGTCTACACTTGAGGTGTTATGGCTCAGTGGATAAGACTTCGGTTTCTCGACCGAGAGGTCTGTGGTTCAAATCCATGCCGGGCCATGCGGTTGTGTCCTTGGGTAGGGCATTTTATCCCCATTACCCTGTCCCTTGGATAGGACATAATAAAGCTAGAGGTCCAGTGTTGAGACAGAAACACCTCAGCACGTAACAGAACCCACGCACTTCATCGAAAAGAGAAGGGTAAAAACTCGGAGTTGTGGTCACATATCCATATGCAAAACTACATGGGACTGGATGGCTGCAGGTAACAGTAATTAAGTTCGCTTGTCTTGTCCCTGTCATCCGAAATGATGACAAAACAATAAAAACAATACACAAGTAGGTCCATTAGTAGACAAGTGTTTTGATGTCAGGAGGGGAATTGATTCCAACATGTATATGATCATTAAGGATAACAGCCATGAGGTGATAGACTAGGACCTGACGTCACAGCACATGAATAGGTTTGTTGTTGGCAAGTGTAAGTAGTGGTTTGGGTGCAACCCACACACACAGCCACTCTTATAGGGATGGCATCATGAACTTGAGACCCTGACACCACAGTTTACAAGCAGATCTGTCGATTGACAACTATTCCTGGCTGGTCTACACTTGAAATGGCTCGTTTGTCCACACAGATTTATTTCCTTTTCTGTCTCAATATTTCTAGGACTGGTTGGATGGGCACTTCATCTCCTTCGTGGCAGCATGTGTCGACGATCCGTTTGATGTGTGATGCATGTATGTTCAGTTGGTATATCAGATTATAGTTGGTGATGAGGCGGAGCATTTCATCTCTTTGCAGACAACCTGAATAGGAGGGGTAGAAAAAGGAATGGTATATGTCTATTAGATATTAGGACTACATTGCATTTTAAGAATGTAGTATTTATATTGACTATCAGTTTAATAGTCAAATATGCAATATTTTGTATGAGAAATTTGCATCTTTACAAATCAACAAAGGATTTTTCCTATGACGGAAATACTGAGAATACAATCAACTAGAAATTTGCTGTGTCCACAGAACACGGATGCACATGCCTATTGCTATCAGTAAGCATTTCTTATGTTCTTTGGTCTGTATTTTAGTGTCATCTAACTACACTCTAAAAAAAATTATTAAAATCTGTCCAGTAAATCTTAATAGATTTCTACAGATACTAAAAAGACTGAATTCCTCATTTGCTTAGTTAAACATGAAGTAACCCATAAATGTGAAGATTTTAAAGCCGAAGTTTAATTTGGGGGATTTTTTCTTATTTGAAAGCTTTATGCCCCAAAGTCATAACCCTGCAATAATAGATTCTGAATATCTTTAGTTTTTTTTAATTAGATAATGAAAAATCTCGGTGGGGACCCCCCCGAGATTTTCGATTATATTTTATATCATAGCATCCAAAGGGTTAAAAAGGCTTTAAGGTTACATGTGTTATACCTCAACTGAAAGAGCAGACTCTGGCCTCTTCAGATGAGATATGAGCTGCCATATAAACCTTTTTAACCTTTGGAATGGGCTATAATGTAAATATAGCCGAAATCTCGCGGGTCCCCCCCCCCCCGAGATTTTTCATTAATTAATAAAAAAAAACTAAAGACAAAACGAAGGTTTAAATATGAGTTACATCGCTCATCTGAAAGAGCTGAGTCTGCTCTTTCAAAGATGAGGTATAACACATGCAACCTTAAAGCCTTTTTAACCCTTTGGATGCTATAATGTAAAATATAGTCGAAAATCTTGGGGGGTCCCCTCGAGATTTTTCATTAACTAATTAAAAAAACAACTAAAGACATTCAGAATCTATTATTGCAGGGTTATGACTTTGGGGCATAAAGCTTTTAAATAACCAAAAATCCCCAAAACTAAACTTGGGCTTTAACCATAAAAAGAAAAAGTTTTCACTACGTACTGAAAGGTAGACAATCTATTTTTTGACCCGACAGTTTATCAGCCTATTGTCTGTTAAATACCAGAGTGGCAGAACAAGGGATAAAGACCTGCCAGGTTTTCTTCAAGACTGATTTCCATACTTGTTTTCTTAATGAGACAGTAATACATGAATTGTGAAGTTTCTAACCATAAAACGAAAATTATTTTGACTAATTAATGAGAGATAGATATAGTCTACTTTTTGACCTGACAGGGTCTCAGCCATACTTGCTCACTTAAAGATGTGGTAATCCCGGAATTGTGAAGTTTTTAAGCATAAAAAGAAAACAATTTTGATTAAGTACTGAGAGATAGATACAGTCTACTTTTTAACTTATCAAGGATCCTAGCCGCCGGCATGTTTCATGCCAGCGTGGCAGGGGGATGAACGGATATTAAAGACCCACCAGTTTTGGTTGTATCATTGCTGTACAACCCCTTGGCCATGTTTAGAATAAGTACTGAAAAAGCAGATCCATACAGTACAGTGTTTACGCCTATTGTCTGTTTAATGCCAGTAAGGCACAGCAACAAATAAAGACCCACCAGTTTTAGTAGTATCATTGCTGTACAGCCCCTTGGCCATGTGCAGGAAGCCTTTGAACCACTCTTCATGCTCCTGCTTCTCTTGGTGTTAGCCTACAGTCTGTTTAATGCTGGAGTAGCAGTGTAAGGGATAAAGACCTACCAGTTTGGTCGTATCATTGCTGCACAGCCCCTTGGCCATGTTTTGAATAAGTACTAAAAAAACAGATCCATACAGTACAGTGTTTACGCCTATTGTCTGTTCAACCCTTTACTCGCTACAGTCGACCGCTGTCACCACCGCTGACTCGCTAGTGTCGACAAGAGTCGACGGTCCGCATGAACAACGAATAGTGTATATTCAATTGTACGAGAATACATGTATATTTCCTGCTCTTTCATCTATGCACACCTTTCCCCCAGTACTAACAATACATTATTTTTTGTCAAATATAGAGTCTGTCAAATATAGAGTCATTCATGCATGAGTGAACACCTATTGTACATGAATACATGTATATTTCCTGCTCTTTCATCTATGCACACCTTTCCCCCAGTACTAACAATACATTATTTTTTGTCAAATATAGAGTCTGTCAAATATAGAGTCATTCATGCATGAGTGAACACGTATAAATGCATTGTTTATTGGGGGATCTTAAATAATCCAGCAGTCTAGGTATTCATAATGCACAGGGCAAAGAGTTAATGCCAGTGTGCACAGTAATGGATAAAGACCCACCAGTTTTGGTAGTATCATTGCTGTACAGCCCCTTGGCCATGTGCAGGAAGCCTTTGAACCACTCTTGGTGCTCTTGTTTCTCCTGGTGTTGCTTTTTCATGGCCACCTCTTCCTGCTGGGCTCTCTGCTGCAGCTGGTGGTTGCGGGCAAGTTTGCGGAGTTGTTCGATTTCGTACTCCTCGCGGTGCCGAGGAGGAGTTGTCGGGGGCGGCGAGGGCGTGACGTGTTGATCCGTGGGCGTGTCGTTCCGGGTGATCTCCATCTCCACGCTGGTCACGTCCGGGTCCTCGGGCGACCTCGTCTCTATCCTCTGTAAAACGCAGCAAGTGATTTAAATATTTTAATACAGAGCAGGAAAGAGGGAGTACTTAAACGCAAGGTTCACCCTGACATCAAGTTGGTTTTAATCGAAGCGGAACAATGAGAGAAACATATTAATAGAAGTTTGGTGAAAATCCACCAAAGAATAACAGAGTTATGAGGTTTTGAAGTTTTATATTTGTGACATCACATACGAGCAACTCCCCATATATCGTGAAATATAAATTCCATAAATTGCCATTTTTTAATGGTTCATGATAATTGAATGTTGTTTTTTCATAGAAGCATGTATGAAATATGTTTCTGATAATATATTAAATGCACAGGTAATATCATGTTCAAACTTTTGAGAAAACGGTACTTTTATGGAATTTATATCACATGATATATGGGGAGCTGCTTGCGTGTAATGTCACAAATTTAAAAGTTTAAATTTATATTGTGATATGCGCTATATAAAAACAGTTCATTATTATTATTATTATTATTGAAATTCCATAACTCTGTTATTCTTTCATTAATATGTTTCTCTCATTGTTCTGCTTTTATTAAAAACAATTTGGTATCAGGGTGAACCTTGCCTTTAAATTACTACTTTTGTTGCATATTATTCAGCTCTAAACGAGTCCATAGCACAATTTTGCACTACAAATCATACTTCTTAAATAAGTGCCAATAATATAAAAAGTATGACGGAAATACAATTTGTTTGTTACTTCTTCAGAAGCAGGGGGCCAGCCATCACTAAATCAGTCATAAAACTGGTTGACTTACATCTGGATATTTTCCTACAAATTTGAGACTATGTCACTTTTTTTGTGTGTGAAATGGGAAAAACATGTATATTTTCTTTGTGTTTGTGGATATCTCTTTTTTGGAGAAATATGACTTCACAAAATTCATTTTGACTTCACAAATCTTTTCAATTTTAAAATAGAAGTCACATTATTAGAAAAGAAATACCTATCTCTACAACTTTTTTACACAACACTTTTCTTCAACATGCATTTGAAACAAAAGGTTAACAAGTTAAGAGTTAGAGTTAAAGACATTCTAAATCCGACAAAACAGATTGGCTGTAGTGAATCACATGATGTGGACTCTGTCACATGGGTTTCTGGTAATATCATTTAACAATTAAATTCCTTGAGCAAATACACAACGATCTAACTTACTTAACACTAACTTTACTATTTTGTGAAAATCACACACGTCAGAATGAAAAATATGAGGAAGCGAAATTATATTGGTGTATATATCAGACCATGTATAACTTGTGCATGGACTGAGGTGTCAGAGGGGTTACACAAACTTTATCACTACATGTGCACTCAATTCCTGGAATTTACAATGATTCTTTTGACTATATCTAACTTACTGCTACAGGTTTCCTAGAGGTATCATTGGGTTATACAAAATGTATCACAAAGCTTAATTCCTGGAAATTACAATCATGGTTCTTTTCACTAGCTCTAATTTACTGCTAAAGATTTCCTGGTGGTGCCATTGGGGTTATACAAATTTATCACTACACTCAATTCCTGAAAATTACAATTATTCTTTCAACTGTTTCTAACTTACAGCTAGAGGTTTCCGGTGCCATGGAGGAGACGACACCTGTTTTGATTCCGCAGGAGTCGGGAGGACGTCACGAATTGGTCTCTTGGGCCACGTGTTTGGACGGATCGGTTCGATGGCCGGAACTGTGAGTGTGGAACCTGATGTGGACTTGTCCCCGGGTCTTTCTATGGTCCTTTCGCT
Organism: Eucidaris tribuloides; assembly: GCA_001188425.1. Taxonomy (NCBI): domain Eukaryota; kingdom Metazoa; phylum Echinodermata; class Echinoidea; order Cidaroida; family Cidaridae; genus Eucidaris; species Eucidaris tribuloides. Next base: position 20,370 of record JZLH01S0076961.1, on the reverse strand, counting down.
GGACCTCCTTGTAGACCTGTTCCTGTCTGCAGATATGTCTGGAGACCTTTCCGCCGACCGCTTCTGGTCCGAACGCTGATCGCTCTGTTGCCTCGGGGTGAGGGCATCTCCAGAATTCACCCTTTCCAGGAATTCAATGAATGCGACCCAACTGTATACATCATGTGAGATATAAAAGTAAACATTAAATGCATTCATAAAAAAAGATATGCATAGTGTACTGGGGAGCATTTGATGAAGAGTTTGTTGGTGATTTTCACTGACAACTGTTATTAGCTACTAAAATCCTTGCATCTGATTGGCTGAGAGCAAATATGTTGGTGAAAATCACTGACAAAACTCTTCACGAAACGCTCCCTCGATACAAAGAAAGTTTCAAAACAGACAAAGAAGGGAGGTGCAAAATGAGAAAAATGTGGATATTGTTATTAATTCTTGAACTATTCGCACTATTTCATATCACAAAATTTGTGGATTGCAATGTGACTGTAATTGATATATTGACAACCTACTGTAATTGCTTAGATAGCCCGTCTCATCCACTCCTCATTAGCAGAAAAGGCAGTTTTGGCATTGTTATTTCCGACTTGACAAGGTAATGCGTGGCAATATCCATGACAACTATGACTATTTGTAAAACCTACATAAACGTTTTACTGATTGTTTGATTATTCTATAAGATCTATAAGGGTAATGTCACTCTTTGAGTACATTTCTCATAAAAATAAATTAAAAGGGAATATTTTGGGCAAATTTTAGCACCTATCCCTTAAAGTCTCATAAGGATTGTCCCTTGAAGTCTCATAAGGATTGTCCCTTGAAGTCTCATAAGGATTGCTGGGACACCCTTGAGCATTGTGGAAAAAAAAGCACCATCTATGATGCAGCGTTACACTGGCAGTATCATCAATTCTCTATATTGCATAATACCCGATATTCACTGATCGCAGATACGATATATACCCCTTTCTCTTTCTTTTTGAGTGGTTGAACTAACTCTCCCCCCTTATGAGAAAGGTTCCATGCAAACACACATGAATAATGATACGATTGCAAAATCATGAAAACAACAGAGGTTTTTGAATACCGCATCTTTTGACATGCACAAATGAGATATCGAATGTGAAAAGTCATCAAATCACACCAGATAATCGCAATTATCTGAGTGCAACCCCAATGGTCTCTCGTAGACAACTATATGTGACCTGTCACCACAAAACGCACAATAAGTCGGAAAAATAAGAATTTGTGTTTTCCACACAGTCTTTAAGTAGAGACTCTAAACTTTAAAATGAGGTACAATTCGTCCAGGATGGAAAAGCAAACCCGTTTAAAATTGCGCTCATAAGTTTGAACTATCACCTACGCCATTACCAGGAAAGTAGAGAAAAATAGCTGCAAAGACTGTGATCATTCATGCAAAATGGGAGGCCTTTGACAACTGTTCCATTGAAAGCTCGGTAAAACTAGTCACTTTCCAAAAGAGTACTGTGGATTGGACAATCCTTCTTGGCTCTTACAGTCACCGTCTTTAAATAGCCCATAGAAGTAACTTTGTGGTGATACCAAAATTATTACAAGGGGACTTGAAGATGTTGGATAACAAGCAATTATAATTAGGGTTATATCATTGTTAATCTTGTGATGTTAAGATTGAATTCGGCCAAATGTTCAAGCTCCATTTAAAACATGGTCAAAGTTCAATTCAAGAAAAATCATACTTCTAAATCACTTCTGGTCCTCAAATTTGGACAAATAAAAGATGAGTGTATGTAAATATAAGAATCCTAAAATCAACTTTTGCAACCTGACTCGACTATTTACCGCATTTACATGAAAACTTCCATTGCGACTTATTGATCGTTTTGTGGTGACAGGTCACATATGTGATATGGAGAATTAATTATCTCAGGATATTCTTGTAAGAGGGAATGTAAATCTCACCTTAGCTGGCCTTCCCCACAGTCTATCCTCTGCAACATTTTGGTCATCAGAGACCCTTGCATAGGTAACCGATAAAACAGACACACATCTTGGAGCTGAAAGATCAAACACAAGAAACAAATAAACACAACAACAAAAAGTAACTACCCCATTTTTCAACATACCATAACTTTTTAACAAAACAAGCTTGTGCAAAATAATTTGGCAAGAGTGTTTCTACACTCATTGGCTAACTTCTGTGTGAAAATGTGATTGATCCATCAGTTCATGCATGAGTGAGCATGCATTAAAGGTGAAAATGCCACTTTTCAAAAGTCACAGGAGTCATCTCTTACGCCAAAATAATGGTAAATAATGACATTATTTGCTTTATTTATTAAGTGTGTTCACTCAACCATGACATGGTTACAACCTCTTATGTTCGTACAACATGTAAAGATACATCTTGCTGAAAAATATCGGATTTCAATTTTTGCAATAAACTTAATGGATTTTACAATTTCAAAATTGAGAAAGGCCGGAAATTTTTAAATTGAGCGCACCGAAGCGTAAAATATCCAAAAGTGCCAAAGCAGGTATAATCAAACGATAGATGATTAACATAAATAGCGATTAATCATTCACCAGAAACAGAATTTGTCAAAATCCTGCATCAAAAATCTCCCAAAATGACCCTTGTGACTTTTGAAAAGTGACAGTTTTGCCTTTTATATGTGCTCACTCATGCATTACTTGACAGATCAACCACATTTTTACCCAGAATTTAGTCAATTAGCGCAGAAACACTCTTGCCAAATTATTTTGCTCACAACCGTTCTTTTGTAAAGTTACAATATTTTGAAAAAGGGGGTAGTTACTTTTTTTGTTGTGTTTATGTATATCTATAATGAATGAAGCATATTAATAACTATTGATTACATGTATGTCTTTGTAATGTCCCATGGTATTCTTTAATACTCCTGTGATTTTCTTGATAGCCCTTGCCTTGCCTTGTTGGCCAATTTTTGCCCAGATCAATAAATACCCTGAAGATAATAAGTAGGAATTTACTAATCCCTCTTAAACAGTTTATTCAATGCAATACCCTTCTCATATTACCAGCATGTCATTTGTGCCTTCTATCAGGGTAGTAAATAATTTCAATTTTTAGAAGAGCCTTGGGGCTATTTTTGATTTTTATTTTTTGGGGGGGGGGGGGTCTATTTTGCTACCACTGGGACTACTTTTTCGTTGCACATCAGAATTTGAAGAATGCAATGAAAGATTGCCAATGTTTTAGCCGGTGCTTCATCCATAAAAGCAACCATTTAACTCATTTTTGTTTAAATGCCATAATAAAAAATAAATGTGAAATTTTTAGTAGCAAATATGAGGGCGATTCTGAAGGAAATGGTCGGCCCAAAGAATTGGGTTTGGGGGATTTTAGGGGGAGATTTGGGCTTTGCCAAGGGCTAAATCGCCCGTCACTCTAGGTTATTTCCTATGCTGCCTTCTATGCATAAAAGAAGTGTGCCTAATGTGCATAATACTACAAATTACATAAGAAACCTGAATTGAACCTGAAATTCACTTATAAATACAAAGGTAAAGAAAAAATGCAATAAAAGTAGACTCAACACCCATTTCCCCGTAGGAACTTTGGTCCATGGGGACTGGGGTGATATTTGCTCCTCAAAAAAGGGTTTATTGATTGTAACAAGTTTAATAAGTTTATATAAAGATTGATTATCATGTGAAAGAAGTATAAACTCCTGGTCTCGCCAGCCCACAACAGCACATGTGAGAAACATAACCATGGGAATTTGCCACTTACATCTTTCTCGGTAATGGTTCCCTGTTGCCGTTTGTCCTTCTTCAAACACATCTGTCGCAAACCCTCGATATCTATCGTCCCCTTCTTCTTGCCCTCTGTGAATTGCTCTTCCAACATCCGGATGAGTTTGGCATCGTCCAGATCTGAGAATGTCCTGAGAGGTTTCCTGTAGGTGGCGGTAATGAGAACATTACAAAGAGTTACTGGAAAATACCCGTCCCCATATACTTAATTCACATTACCTCTAGCATGAAGTTGCCACCTGGTGCAGACCTACCCCATAGAGAATAGGTCATCCTGAACACAGTACATACAAGAGTCAGGCGATTCATGGCCAACATGCACTGTTGGTAGGTGCAATCAACAAAAACCTACATGTGTTGGCCCATTGAACAGAATGCAAAACACAAAATTGACTGCCACATCCCCTATCTACCTGATCTTGAGAAATTATTCTAAATTCTGGACCCGACACACACTAATCCCACTAGAGTGAATTTACCGTAGCTCTCACATTTAAAATGTATAGGTGCCTCATATGCAAGAAGAAGGTAAATGTGCAAATAATGATTGGGATACATGAAAATTTGTGAAAATATTTCATCAGAAATTGTTGTGCATATTTTGAACTCACCCTATTCTTTTTAAAATGCAATATTATATATATTATATATATATATCATATTATATATATAACTTTTAAGATATATGGTATTTATATCTGCATGTTATATCCACATTTAAAATTTGTACCAATAGTCTGTTTCACTAAATTTCTAGACCAAAGTGCAAAAGTTTCTTCGTCTCATGGTTACAAAGAAATTCCTGTCCATCCAATATACATGCAAATACAGATGAAAATTAAAACAAAACATAAAAACTTACGGTAAGCTTTACCTACAGATACTTATTGCATCAAAATTTCACACAGAGTTGACACATTGTACTCACTTTGGTGTGAAAGATGGTTTCCATATTTCCTTCTCCCTGAAAACATACAGAATATAAAAAAGACAGTAATAAAAGTTATATCACACATAAAACTGATAACC
>JZLH01S0076948.1:0-11224 GCA_001188425.1 Eucidaris tribuloides | reverse complement strand
ACTTGGACCATTATTAAAATATCTTGTACATTTTCATGAATCCATAATTATAGCAAATGAGGTATCATTTTAAAGAAAATTAGACATGCCTTTCAATGATACCAATATCAAGAATTATACTGTAATAACAAGGGAAATATCAACGCTCACAAATTGAGTTGTAAAACTTTTTTAAAGGTTTACATGTATATTATGCAACCCTACATTTTTATCGCATGGCTAAACTCATTTTCGTAATTATAATTTGAAGCGTTTGATCGTAACACGGGTTTTCTCCATTTTCCACCAAAATTGAGTAATTACCATCAACATATTTCCCAGGTAAACACATTGCGATAGTATGACATTTGAAGCCAATTTCCACAAGCAAGTGATATATATCTGGGGCCTTACCCGTATTTTTTTCATAGGCGTGTGTACAAATTTGGGCATAGAAATGCGCTTTTCTCTAGAATTAGTAACTTAAAGTGAAGTTAAACCCGTTTCGCGATTAATCGAGTTATAAAAATAAACCATGGTTTTATCATGGTAATACCATAGTTTACGGTGGTGCCATGGTAAAACATGGTAATGTCATGCTTTACCATGGTAATATCACAGTTTTACATTGGTAGTACCATGCCAATACTATGGTAATTCATGGTAAAACTAGGAAAACACAATGGTAATACCACGATAATACCATGTGTTACCATGATATTTCCATAGTTGTACCATGGTAGTACCATGCCAATACTCTGATAATATCATGGTAAACTATGAAAACACCAAATACCGTGGTAAATTGTACCATGGTAAATTAGTCCAATTTTCCATGGTACCACGGTAAGAGATGGTATTACCACGTTATAAACCATGGGTTTTTTTTTAATATAAGGGATCTCTTCATTTTTTCACATATTCAGATAAAGATGCGTGGGTTCCACCACCGGAATCAGGACGAGTTGGGCCTGACGTTATCCACAGACCCAATCAGCAGGTGTGGCTCTTCAACATCACGGCAGATCCCCAGGAACAGCACGAATTATCTGGACAGCTTCCCGACGTGGTGAACAAACTATTACAGCGACTCGACGAATACTATCAGGATTCGGTTCCCGTTCGGTTCCCGAAGCCAGACCTGAACGCAAATCCTGCCCTCCACGGTGGCGTTTGGAGTCCATGGGAATAGAATACTAGTAATCTTTTAACTGACTTAACATACAACGTGTTTCCAATAAATGAGTTAGTGAATAGTACCCTCTTTGGAATATGGAAATACTGTTTTGACATGATGCCTTCATCAACGACAAGGGCACAAATTTACCTATCAAATGCAGTTGAAAATATCGGGGGGGGGGGACCCCGAGATTTTCGCTATATTTTACATTATAGCATCCAAAGGGTTAATAAGGTGTTAAGGTTATATGAGTTATACCTCATCAAAAAGAGCAGATACCTTGTTAATCCTTTGGATGCTATAATGTAAAATATACTCGAAATCTCGGGGTTACCCCCCCCCCCCGAGGTTTTTCATTAATTAATTAAAAAAAACTAAAGACATTCAAAATCTGTTATTGCTGGGATATGACTTTTGAGCATAAAGCTTTCAAATAAGAAAAAAATTCCCAAAACTAAACTTGGGCTTTAAATTTGTTTGTTTAAATATCGAGGTATGTTTAGTTAACAACGCCAGAGTAAAATCACAATTGAGCCATTTTTAATAGAGGTAATAATGGCATCACGCCCTCTTCCCTCGTTAAAGAAGTACAATCAGATTTTACCCTTTGCTGTTAACTTAACATTTTTCGAGATAAAAATGAGAAACTGGACAAACAAATGACATTTGTAAGCTGAAACTATGCCCGTGAGGTTGTTATGAGCGTCAGTTACAACAGTTATGTTCTAATTGCAAAAGAGGGCGCTTTCCACTTGCACACTTTTGTTGAGACAAACTGTGTAAAAATAAGAAATAATGTAGTATATCGAAAGATCGAAATATGAATACGTAAAATTGATTTTCGTGTTCGATCTGATTGGTAGGCGAGAAATGACCCATTCCCCTAATTGAAGAAGAAGAATTCCGTACAGGGAAAGGAATTCACTACAATATCGCCCGTTTAAGTGTTTTGTGCGACTGTTTGTTGAATAACTTCTTATACCTGGCTATATACTGCACTATCTGTAAAGATGTGAATATAGAATATTGCAGGCTTCGAATTTCAATTAATTTCCTTAAAGGCCGGGTGTCTTCTTTGCACACATAAAATTTAACATTGTGCAAATGCACTGGTATATAAAAGAAAATGCTATTTAAGGACCTTTAACAAAGTGTAGGAGCTAGAAACGCAGTTTTAGTGGAATTATAGTAAACATTTGACTTCGATTTTTATTTTTTTGTCTCTAGTGACAAAAATTAACATGTCTAAAAAGTTTATTTTTAGACAGTGCATATAGAGGTCTCGCATGGACGGTGCCACTGAGAGCAATTAAGTGCAATAGTTTGTACAAGTAGATGAACTTGCATAAATCTTGTGCCTCGCACATGCCAGCACAGAAGTAGGTCAACCGTCTGGTATTACATGAGTACTGTAATAGGCCTGAAATGATATTTGAAACTGTGTGTCTAGAACTTGCACTACACAACTATTGGTGTGTTTTTTTTGCTCCTTTGTCAAAATCTAAGTAATTTCTGATCTTCAGATTTCACATGCACGTCCTTTATAAATAACCTAAAGACATAAATAATGTTTTGTTGTGTTTTGGGAGAGATGCAAATGAGATTCCCTTCATTTAACTTATCCCTGTTACTTGACGGCTCCATGTTCATTTAAACGACGAACGTGAGACCCATCAGTGTATGAATAAATGACGCTGGTAACGTGTCAAAACATTTACATTTTCACTCTTTGCTAAACTTGGCCCTGTCTCATAAAACCTGCAATCAATTGCAAATCTATAAATCAATTGTAAATCCTCACATACTGGATTTTAATTGGCTGCAATCAACTTGCGATTAATTTTTACGAGTTGAAACCAATTGCAAATTTTTATGAAACAGGACTATGTCACATCAAAATACAAAATATACACTCTTAATTTCGGGGATTTAAAAAAAACTGCTGATCGGCTGTGAATGTGAACAGTCGATTTTTTTGGATTTAGGTTTAGATCTTAAAGATTTAAGTTTTGAGCATTTCTGGATTAAATATAAATCGTTCAAATTTAAATCTAAATCTGAAAAATCGACTGGTCCCTATTCACAGCCGACCAGGATTTATTTTAAATCTTCTGTAATTTAGAATGTATTGCGACACAAATAATTATAATTGTATTTTTTTCCGTCTTGCCCAATTTTTCACTGTTAATGTAAATACACTTGATTTAAATGTAGGTAATGCTACTTATATGATTTTAAGTATAACAATTAACAATCGACTTTGACAATATAAACATTAGAATAAATTGTATTGATGATCAACAAAATATCATTGCGATTTATTGGTGTATGTTATAAATTTTCTTTGAATAAACATTTAACTGTTGTATGTAATACAATATATGAAGGCATGAGATTTTTAAAAAAGACTTAAAGCCACTGGCTAACATTTACCGCAGTTAAAAAAAAATCTGAGCTGCATGATTCCCCATGCTACCTGTGTCTTTGATCTTCTTTGATAAGTCTAAAAATGTGAGACCCTTGAAAAAAATGTATTTCAAAATATTTTAGTGCATTTAAAAAAGTGAAAAATCGATTAAGATGTACCTGATTCACCTGCCCATTTCCTTCCCATAGACTTACTGTGTGTGCATCTTAGGCTGTCTTTTTACTCGCCGGGTTTCAATGTTCATTCATTCATATCTTTGCCAGTCTGTGGCAGCCATAAATTTCCACACTTTTTGTATCTTGGGTTTATTTGTCCATTCAAACACTACTATGTAGCTCAATAGCAAAGTTTGACAATTTTTTAATTTGGAAGCTCCACAATGTTGGGGGGGAGCTCTATCGCCTTAAATGCCAACTGTCGAGGGCAATGTCACCACAGAGAGGCTGCATAACTAGTCAGAGAATACATGCACATGTTCACAAACATGACTTGCTGCCGCTGCCATAACGTACAGATTGTGGGAGGAAAACATTTTTTTTCCACTTTATCATGGTCGTTTCCGTTTCTATTGTGGGTATCATTTTGTGACCCATTTTATTTAGTCAAAAGGGGGCGATTTTTCTTCCGTCATGACAGTGGGCTTTTTAAAAACATTTAAAATGCTAAGATCTTTTTAACGTTACAAGAAAGGCCTATAAAAACTACTTTCACTCATGTTTCCAAACATTAATATCAAAATAGAACAGCTGATACTACAATGCCATTACACTCTTATTTAACTCGTAATTCAACATTATCATAGGCAAAGCGTCAGGTCGTCTGTATCAAAACAGTCAATTTTCGTCATTCCATACAAACAATATACAACTTATAAATATAAACCATGAAAGATATGTTTTTATTTTGTATTCTGCATTCAAATTCCATTTTATTATACATTTTACTTCCACTCTCTTCGTAACTACATTTCTCATTTTTACTCATTATGGTCAGCATGTATAGCTTAATCCTTTTAGCTTGATCCCAATTCTCATAAAACGTTTATGTTATGTTTTTTCTTTCCTTTTTGTATTTGTAATATTGTACATGTAATTTGTTTGCTTTCTTTGCGTACATGTATATTGATATTTTTTTGATGAATGAATACAGTGGAATGAAATTGAATTGACATGCTGCCCCCGTGAACTGGGGTGCATATGATAGGTTGATAGAATTGAGACCGATTGAGCAACATGAAAAATTACAAATGATGCTGTGTCTACATAAACCGTGCATATGTTATTACAATAAATCCGGAGCTGACCGTTAATTGCCCTCGCCCCAATCTTGTTTACTGTCCTTATTTAATCTCTTGATAAACATTTCTTCTTCTTTTTATAACTTTGATAAGGCAATTAAGTGTTTTTTTTATATAGGAATATTGCTGAATTGGTGGCCATGTCTCAAGGACCAGCTTGAACTGATTTTTTTTTTTTACGGTCGGGAATCGTACAGCTACGGAAGGTCAAACCAATAGAAATGGGATATTACAGCTTCCAAAAGCGTAGAACTCCTCTGGGAACTTTTCTGTTTTGGGGCGGGATTATCCCTTCCCATGTACCAGTGTACGCATTCGCCGACGTGTAAAGAAGAAACAACCAGAAACCGTTTTTCGGCGTTTTTTTACCCGGATCGGGCGTCACAATGACAGTCACACGCGTCAGCGAATAATTAATACAAAATACCAAAACAGAAAAAGTTTGGTCATATTTAAATAATACATGAATAAGCACAAAGTATTCACTTTTGCAAAATTAGTTTTCAGACTTTCAGACTTGAATACTTTATTGGTATCTGAAATCGACATGATAATTACTTTGGTTAGGGTCCAATTCTTGAAAGTCACACTGCGCGTGGTGTACACTTGTGGTGAAAGTTGCCCCCCCCCCCCCGCGGCAGCTAATATTTTATTCCACGAGTTTATTTCGCACGGCGCATGCGTACTTTCACTACGTTTTAACGTCTCGCACTTTCAAAACTGTGGTATATATTGTAAAGAAGACGTCAGATGTCGAGTCGCTTATGTGTGCTACATTGAGATAGCTCGCGTATTTGATAGCGTGTTTTTGACCGGGTTCGAAATCCCGCCAGTTACGGTTTTGCTTTTGTTAGCCGGTTTATTTTCGTCCAACTTCGTGCGTAAAAAAATTCGGCCCCGGGCACTGAATCAAATTTATTCAAACGAAATGAGGTGAGAATGCAAACATTCAAATCTGAGCCAGCGTTACACGAGGCAATGCATGCAGTGGGTTTTAGGACTACTTTCCCTGAGCAGAGACTCACCTGGGGTGACTCCCAAGCGACAACTTTCCCGGAGGACGTCTCCTCAGAGGACAGCTACTCAGAGGACAACTCCCTGAGGAAAACTTCCACAGAGGACAACTCCGCCGAGATAAATCCCCAGGGGACCTTTGCCCCCAAATGTAACCATTCACCCGGGGATGACTCTCCACCTGACAAATACTTTGAGGGACGTCTCCCCAGAGGGACACGCTCCCTGGAGGACAACGATCCCAGAATACAGCTCCCATGGAGGACAACCTCCCCATAGCGACAATTCTTCCCAGAAGACGCACTCCCGGGGTCATACTTCCCTGAGGACTACTCCCCTGCAGAGACAACTCCCAAGCAGCAAATCAAAACTTTTAAATACTTGGAATTTGTTAACCCTTGTAAAAAAAATAAACCATGCGTTTTACCAGGTACACCATCGTAATAGCTTGGTTTCACCAGTACCGTGGGTTTTCCATGGTTACTACCATGGTAAAACCATGGTACCATGGATTACCATTGACATTACATTATTTACCCATAGTTGTACCATAAATTCACCATAGATAAAAACCATTGGTTTATTTTTTTTATAAGGGAAACTACGCAGTGGGAAGGTATAGTCCTCCAGGCGAAGCAGTCAGAGGGTGGGGGAACGCTGTGGCTCGGGGGGGGGGTGAGTTGTCATCTGGGGGAATGTCATCTAATGGGCTTGTCGTCGGGGAGCTTGTCCCCCGGGAGCGTTGTCCCGGGGAGGTTGTTCTCAGTCTGGCGGACTGTGTGTCCTCAGGGGGAGGCCGTCCTTTTGTGGAGGTGCTAAGGTGCGAATCATTCCCTAGGGAATTTTCCTCCTGGGAGAGTTGTTCCTTATTATGCATGCAATGCATCACTGTGTCGTGCACTATGGAAATGACAGAAGAGCGCCGTTGTCGTAGCTGCGTGAATGAACATATTGGATGAGCATAAACAAAAACATCTTCAAAGTCTTAATAGGATGGCCAGGAACAAATCTATATAGCCTAGGTAGAATTCACTTGTGATCCTGTAATATATATATTTTTTTTTATCTCAAGCCACTCTATCATAATTGATCTTATTTCCATCTAAAAGAGTACTTTATCTTCCTCTCACTTCCTTCTCATTCCTTTTCTGTCGTTGAAATTTCTTATAGACTACTTAGAGCGTCCTTCGAGATAGAAATTTTAACAGTTCAGATTTTTTTTTTTTTTAATATGAGAATGACTGATTTTCCGGCTTTTCTCTTGACAAGATTTCGCAGCAAACGCAATTTCAATTACCTTCCATGGATGGATAGAACGTTCCCTTCGAATGGCATTTAATTCAATTTACCTATTGCAAATACTTTACATATTTTGCACTAATAGGTATATTCGAAGAATTCTGCCTTTGAGGACGATGTAGGCACGGTATTGTATATTGAATAAATTCCCAATTGAAAAACAAGAAAGAACTAGTTTGGCATCCATCAAAAATATCTTTGCAAAGTATTACCGATGTGGATATTTTTATTCCATTAAGCCGATTGAACTATTCATGTTTTCCGATTTAATGAGTTCAGTATCCTGAACAGCTAAAAGACGATACGATATAAAAAGATTGTAAAAAGGAACGTGGGAATTAATGACACACAAAGATTTTACGAGGTATATAAAAGATAAGCAAAAACAAGATGTAATTGGTGAGGTGTTTGATATATTTGGTTTTCAAACGGTTTCCCTCAAGTGGGAATTGGCATCAGAGGAGTACACGACCATCACCTGAAAGTATCTGGCCTAAATGTGCGGTAGATTAATTATTAATGACACTATTACTATTCTTGTCGTATTTACTATTCTTATTGATAATTGTTCTGTTTTCTTGCTGGGGGAGGATGTTTGTGGTTTTGAAGATTAACCGGACATTTGCCTCACCATTCTAATAAGGGCTTCTCTAGCATCTATGTCAAGTGGCATTTAAATTAACGGATAGTTTCGAGGGTATCATTTTCAAAAGAATTTAATAATCTTTTCTTATGCGTACACAAGTATGCATCTGATTAATCACATCAGTCAATTTCCAAAACTTTTTTGAGGAGTTTATAGTCTCATTTTTTTATCGCGTTGTGCTGTAAAATAATTTCTTCGTGTTGAGAATCTTTAAAACATACGTTGCTTTCATATATGTGGAGATGGCGAAAATGAAAGAAAAACATGTTCAGCGATGAGTAAACATTTGCAAATTTTGTGTACAAGCAGAGAGTTGTCCTACAGAAACATTCAGTGTAACCATTTTGCAGTGGTCATGTATTTAACAGTTAGTAACCTTATACAATATTGTCCGGTTTTTCTCAAAATTTCCCCGATATATTTCTCTGATTATTTTGCGTTCTATAAAAAAAATTGTTATGAGCACCTACAAGATCCCTTCACACAATTTCATTTTATTTGCTGCGAAAGCATTCATGTATTTACAAAGTACTTTTACAAATAATGATTGTTTATCTATTGGCACTAAACATAAAGAAATGCCATTAAATATGCCTATATTCAAAATGCCGTACGCAAGAAATTATTATGACTTATTATCTTTTAAAGAAACATAAAACAGACGCTGAATCAATTGCTTTAATGGATTGCAATAACTCAGTCATAGTAACCATGAAGGCGGTTCAACATTTGCAACTGAGCCAAAACTAAAAAAAAAAAAAAAAATAATGGTTGTGGTGCTGTGTTAATGAGCTTTAGTATGGCGTTGCGTTTACTAAACGGTGGTAATTAAACGTACACTATAGCAGCCAAAAAAATGGTTGATTCGTTCACGTAATGATCTTCTTTTTGTTTTCTCCCTCTCTCTCCATACACTTGTAGAAAAAGTATTTAGCAATTTTAAAACATAGTGTTTAGAAAGTTATAAAAAAATAAAAAAATATTTGTATATTTTATTACGAAATTGGACACCAATGTTTAGTAATTTGACCTCGACGTTGCCTCTGAGTAGGTTTTACACATTGCTTAGCAGAGAATGCGTTAAGAAAAGCGTTTACTGGATAAACACGTTTTTTACAATGTGGTTTCCAGGTCTGACGAGGTTTCTACTTCGAAATAATGTATTACTATTTCGCGCTTTACGGACCGTGACCCATATCAAGAAATGTCAAAAAAGTTTGTCTTAGTGCGAATCGGATTCTGTTAATTTCATCAAGGGAAAGAAAAAAGGACAACGTCAAATATATCTAATTAATGTAAATGGAATGTTCTGTACCTGACTCTTCAAGATATTATTGCTACATATGATTGACGAAGAGAGAAAGTCCACCTTGACTAAGTTGGTTCTTAATAAAACAAGAATTGAATGGAAGTTTAGCGAAAATAAATCCACGAAGAATAAAGATTACTGGAGTTTTCGAATTTCATTCTGTGGGAGTCAATGACAACAGTTCCCATTATGTCATGTAATATAATTCCATATCTTGCCATTTTTCAATGGTTCATTGATTGAGTGGAATGGTTATTTCTGTAAGAAGTCTGCATGCAAATAACTGCTTTCTGATCTTATTTATAGTACATGTTAAAGTCGTTTTCAACGTTTTTTGAGAAATGGCACTTTATGAATTTGGGACAAATGCGGGAGGTGCTCGATGTGCGTCACAGAAATTTAAATCTAACTCTACTATTCTTTTATGGATTTCCGTAATCTTAATTAATAGGTTTCTCTCATGTTTCTCCTTGTAAAATCATTTTGACGATCACGGTGGACATTTCCCTTTTAAATGCACATGTAAAATCGTTTTCAACGTTTTCTGAGAAAAAAAATGCACTTTATGAAAATTTTGTGCACAAATTGGGGAGGGCTTGCGTGTGACGTTCACAAATGTAAATCATACTTCTTATCTTTATGGATTTTAACCAAACCTTCATTAATAGGTTCTCTATATTTTTCTGCTTTTGTTAAATATTTTCACGTCACGGTTGCGAACTCCCTTTACTCTTAAAAAACTGACTTCCGCTCCAATTTTTGTCCAATGTACATAAAATATAATGTCGAACCTTTAGGAACTCATACGTTGTGTATAATTTTTATATAAATGTAAACGTAGATTATTGAAACTTTTGGCGTTGTTTCACGTGTATTTTGGAATTGGCTAGTCCAGGTTTCAGACCTGGATGTACATATCACCTGCTAAGTAGATTGGTACGAGCCAGCGTAGCAAGACTGGCTTACAATTTTTGTTGACTGGTGTGATTTGTGACCCTGTAAGCAATAATCAGAAGGTACTTAGGTTATCACTAATGATATACAATTTGAGGTTAGACTAGTCTACTGTTTGTGGGTGATATAGTTCTAACAGTTGTGTAAGATATAATTCACGAGTTTCGCGAAAGGTTAGAACCAAGTTGTTACATTCTGTTTGATTCTCTTCTATAGCGATTAATTTACGAAAACTGACCTTTTCGCGCCAAGGTTTGTGGAAGTGAACATGTTCATGCATACGCGTTACCGGGGGGGGGGGGTGTTTGGGGTGCTCAAACACCCCCTTTGCTTAAACACCCCAAACACGCCCCTTTTCACCCGAAAATCACCCCCCCCTTTTTCGCTAAAGAGGGGTGTTTGAAAAATTGAGAAATTAATGATTTTTTAGGATTTGGAAAAATAATTTTCATAACACCCCCCCCCCCCCCCCCCCGCCGCTGAACGCGAGTTTCGGCGGCTGGGTGACGGGAAAATTGTGGACCTTGGATTTCGGGGAAAAAAACACTTTTTCGTTCCCACTACCCCCCCCCCCTTTCCCCCCCCCCCCCCCCCCCCCCCCCCTTGAGCGAGTTTCGGCGGCTGCGTGACGGGCGAAAAATGTGGGAGACCTAGGATTTGGCCGCGGAAAAACACCCCCCCCCCCTTGGAAAAATCCTGGCGTGACACCTATGTGTTCATTGTATGTGATTTTTTCTTTTACATTATAAATTATTTTAGCTATTTGGTTCGGTAGGTATTTCGAGGCTATCAAAATCTTTTACCATTCATTAAGATGCAGCAATTTTTATTTGACACAAAACTGTCTACGCGACATTTTTGATCAATTAACGATTCATAGTAATGTTAGTGTTCAAAATTTGGGCGATCATGCCTCGTATATGTTGTAAAGGATTGAACATGAACGGATATTATTTGAAAGCGGACGTTGCCTGAAGCTGTAGTTGTAAAAGTAGCGCTAATAATTTGAATTTGGTACAGCCCAACCGGAATAGATTGCTTGACAATTGTCCAACTCCACTGGTGTGTGAGTTTCTTGACCTGTAGCTTTTGTCGCATATTTTCAGTTTTCACGGTAG
>JZLH01S0076942.1:123547-139705 GCA_001188425.1 Eucidaris tribuloides | reverse complement strand
CAGTATGCCTGTGGACATACATACATGTATCAAGTGTAACAGAAAAGTTAATGTGCATTTTTGACCAATTGATGATAATACAAGAAAGATTCAAGGTAACAATTAGGCACTCAGTAACGCCATGTCATGTTTTTGATTTGCACACCTACATGTAACTGTTTTGGGTAATTAAAGCAGTTAAAAACTGGGGGATGGCTCATTTCAGTTTTTGAAACTTTAGCTCAGAAGGTTGGTCCTTTCAGGGTATGCAAATCATGAACACAATATTCAAGAGTTGATTGAGATTACCCTTTACCCACTGGCCATATGGGGACCAAATATCAGAAAGATGGTGTAATCTATATAGTCTACATCTGGGCACAGCAGATCACACACAAAGAACCCTTGCTGCAGATATTATTTCCCATATAGTCTGACCACAAAGATTAGAGATGAATAAAGGCTTTCTTGCATATTTGTCACCTTTTATGTATTGTAGCACATATTCAGAGAAGCATAGTGCTGGCATGTTCAAGGAGTACATAGTACTTCTACTCTGCACTCATGGTCAGAAATCTTGAGGGGGGGGGCGACGGGGATGTGTCCTCCCTACGGAGGGTATGGGACAAAACATCAAATTCTCAATTTGATACAATTTCATTGGTCTCTGACTACATGTAAAATGATGCTTGTGGGGTGTTGTTTGGCATGCCTTTTGGCAGAATTTTTTTTATTTTTGTTGGGGGGGGGGGGCAGCCCAAAAATGTTTCTTGGCGTCGTTGGCTCCCCTGCCCCGGTGCCCCCTGCTTGTCGGATGCTGTTTTTCTTGTTTTTTGGTATATAATGGGAAATTTGGTTTTAGCGAGCAAAAATGTTTCTTGGTATCATCAGCCCCCCACTTGTAGGATGTTGTTTGACTTGCTTTTTTTGTGTGAAAGTTTCTTTGGGGGGGGGCGGCAGGCATGTTTTAAGAGCGATTTCTGCACAGAAAATCTGACTTCTCTGACTCACCCATAAAAAGAAAGAAAAGAAGATGAAAAAATTACAAACAGATTACCTGTATAAAATCAATGACACTATTCTCATTCTTAGTCAGTCGAGTGGTAGGAAAGTCTACAAAAAAGTCCACTGGATGTTGATATTGATTACAGATATCAGCAAATATCAGGTATTTGTAACATGGAGAATTGTAACTCATAGATGAAGGACTTTGTAGACCAGCCTTCATCATTATGATTTAGTCATAGATGATGATATGCCCCCTCCCCCTTATCCAGTCTTTTATCTCTCCAATAAAGCCTTGCATTTTCGGGGCTTACAATATATTTTGAATTTTTATTGACACCTTCGTAGATATAGAACCACCATCATTCGTTTACTGTCCTGGTAATCAGACAGTTACCCTGACTGATGGAGAAGCCAGTGCCAATGTTACCTGGGTGAACCCCTCGGCCAGGGATAACACTGTGAACTACACCTTATCCTCCAACGCTTCCTCTGGCAACCAGTTCGCGCCTGGACAGACCATCGTACAGTATATAGCGACCGACAAATACAACAACTCGGGCACCTGCACCTTTGTCATCACCGTCATTGGTAAGCTGCTGGTATAAGATTGGAATACTTTGATTTAGAACCGTAATACAAGGGGCAGAAATTTGGAGACATTGAGTGAAATATATGCTCCCCTTTGTATTATGAAAGGCTTCAAAATCTCAAAATCAAATTAAGCAGTTTCATACTTAGTACATTAAAGAGAAGTTGCCCAATGCCCCTTGTGTCGATTATAGGTGTTTTATCTCAAGTTTTTTAACCCTAGCTCGGGGGGGGGGGCTAGGAGGCCCCACCCCCTTGATGTTTCGCGCGATATGTCGGTGTCCGCAACACGAGAAGCTATCTCCACAATGTTTCATGGCTTCATTCCTCCCAGTCTCCTGCATTTTTGAGACCAAATTTGCGACGTCTTGGTACGTAGTTCCGAAAATACGCATAATTTTGTACATGTATGTTGCACCAAAAATTGCTCAAAGACATGCCGATTTTGTGTATCGCAATTTCAATTCAAATTGGGTTTTCAGCCAAAAAAATCATATGTGTACATTAATATTTGGCTATAAGTGATTCAAATTGATTAATTTGGTGCTATCAATGATCGCACCAAAATGCGATCATTGATAGCACGAAAAGTGTCACTGACAAATTTCATTGAAAAAACAATAAAGAAAAAAATGTCGAAAAAGTAAAGAAATACATGTATAATAATTGCAAAAACAATAAAATACCTAAAAAGTTGATTCTGATATTATGATTTTTTTTCAAGTAAATTTGCTAAAAACACCACAAAGGGGGTCTACACCAAAAATTAACATATTGGGAGCTTTAGTGAATTTGAGCAAAAAGTGTTATTTCACACATAAATTATACATGAATTGACATAATTAACTAAAAAAAAAGATAATTAAAGAACAACTGTACAATTTTGTAGATTAGGTTGCGGCAACCTGTGTGTCAATTTTCGTCGCGATCGTGTGGTCGACGTCCGAGATCTTAAGAGGGGGGTGTGTGAGGCCCCCCTGCCCCTGACCGTATGTTGTCCCCAAAGATTTAATGTATCATAGTTCATGAATGTGCATGGGCAGTTAATTGATGCAAATTATGTAAGAAGCCTTTGTCAATCATAAAACAGATTCTTCAAATAGAAAAATTTCAGCCATAATTTAGCAAAAATTTTATACTGCAGTTAGTATATTTATTACATGAAATATAAGTTTGTATTCAATTATAATTAGTTTATCAAATAAAGTTGTTAGTTTTTTGGTGCTGTGGCATTGATGGTGACTTAAATATATATGTCTTAATTTGTTTTTTTGTTGTATTTTGAATTTTTATTGACACCCTTGTAGATAAAGAACCACCATCATTTGTGCTCTGTCCTGGTGATCAGATGGTTACCCTTGCTGATGGAAAAGCCAGTGCCAATGTTACCTGGGCAAACCCCTCGGCCAGGGACAACACTGTTAACTACACGTTATCCTCCAATGCTTCCTCCGGCAACCAGTTCGAGCCTGGACAGACCGTCGTACAGTATATAGCGACCGACAAATACAACAACTCGGGTACCTGCACTTTTGTCATCAACGTCATTGGTAAGCTGTGGGTGTAATATTGGAACACTTTGATTTGGAACAGTAATACGTGGGGCAGAAATTTGGAGAGATTGGATTAGATAGTGTTGATTAGAGGTATTTCGTCTTAATTTTTTTTATAAACAGTACACAGTTCATGAATGTGCAAAGGCTGATAAAACATATAAAAGAAAGATGTACGAAGCCCAAGCCCTTGCCAACTACAGTAGTTTCTGCAATAAGAAGAATTTTACCATAACATAGCGATTCTGAAGTGAGTATTTCATGGAAAATATTGTCAGTTTGTGTTCAATTGTAACTTAATTGCTTCTGTAATGAAGCTGTGATCATTTTGGTGATGTGGCATTGATGGTGAATGAAATGTTTATTCCTTAACCCTATGTTACAGACACTATATAACACTGTGGAAGCCCCATTTAAAAAATTGTCAAACTTTGCTCTCTGACATATCTGACAGTGTTTGGATGGGCAAATAAACACTCTAGAACACAAAAGTTTAGACAGTTATGCTGTCACCAGTAAAATATGTACAGACAAAGCTCGGCACATGAATTTATTATCAACTGATAGGAAATTCTGCCACACAGCATTCTATGGGGGAGAACAGGAATGGTCGCTCAAAGATTTTCACTTTTAAATGGACTTAATTATTGTTTTGAACCACAGTTTTTACAGGGGTTCATTTTTAGACCTTATCAGAGACAATGGTAGCATGAGGAATCATGAAGCTCAGATTTTTTTAACTGGAAACATTGTTATACGATGCCTTTAACTGGGGGGGGGGGGTCAAATTGACCCCTCCTCGACAAATTTCGCGACTACCGGTACTCTGCCGCGAAAAAAATTTTGACCGCGTCGTTTGCTGACTTTTTACTTTTAAGTCTATTTTTGAGACTATTATCGCGAAAATTGGACCTACTGTTACAACGTTGCGCGACTTTTTATACATGCATGTCAGCCCAAAAATTGCTCAAAAACGTGATTTCGTGTACAAAACCAATGCAAATTGTGTTTTCAGCCAAAAATCATAAATGTATGATTATTTTTACTTTTACTGGTTAAAATAGTTTAATTTTATGCTGTTTATGATTGCAAAAGTGTCCCTGACAAATTTCATCGAAAAAACAATAGAAAACAAAAGGTCGAAAAACAATGAACTACATAAATTCACAAAACAATAAAATACTAAAAAATTAATTGTGATTCGGCAATTTTTTTGTAGATAATTGTTAGAAATGTGAAAATGAATATTTTCACCAAAAATTAGCATTCTACTAGCTATTGTAAGTGAGTTACAGCCAAAAACATAATTTCATACACTTATTTGCATAATTAATTACTTTAAAAATATAGGAAATCAATTTTTAGAAAATTTTACTATACAGTCTTGTAGCTTACATCCGGATCTATCCGCGTGCAAATTTTCGCGGCGATCGCGCGATCTGCAGCTGAGATCTGAACGGGTGACCCCCCCCCCCCCCATTAAAAACCCTGGTCTGAAATAGCCCAGTTAAAATAGGGTTAAAGCTATTTCTGTCTTATTTCATCGTCACTTTTCCCACTCCTTTCTCCCATTCTTCTCCCTTCCGTTCTTCCCATTTTCGTCCCTCCTTTCATCCTTATTTTACTTCATCTTATTTATTGCCTTTCCCCCATCACTCTTTTCCCCTTCCATTCTCTCTCCCTTCACTCCACCCCTTTGCTTCATACTCACACTCTTAACTCTCTTTGACCTCAATTCCTTCCCTCCCCGGTTCACCCTCCTCTCCCTACATTCTTCCTCCACTCCCATCCTCCTTCACCTCCTTCCTACTTCACTCTCTCCCAGTCTACCACTCTCTGTCCCGATCCTCCTTCACCTCCTTCCTACTTCACTCCAATCTACCACTCTCTGTCCCACCCTCCTTCACCTCCTTCCTACTTCAGTCTCTCCCATCTACCACTCTCTGTCCCATCCTCCTTCACCTCCTTCCTACTTCACTCTCTCCAATCTACCACTCTCTGTCCCACCCTCCTTCACCTCCTTCCTACTTCACTCTCTCCCATCTACCACTCTCTGTCCCATCCTCCTTCACCTCCTTCCTACTTCACTCTCTCCCATCTACCACTCTCTATCCCATCCTCCTTCACCTCCTGCCTACTTCACTCTCTTCCATCTACCACTCTCTGTCTCACCCTTCTTCACTCCAATGCATATTCATTTTCTCTCTTTCTTCATTATTTCAAACAGATAACCAGCCCCCCATCTTCACCATCTGTAATATAACCTCAATTGAGCAGTCTACTGACGTCAACAGCTCTACAGCCACTGTCATCTGGTCAGAGCCATTTGCCACGGATAATGCCGGTCCTCCGACGATCATCACTAATTACGCAGTGGGTAGTCAATTCCCAGTAGGAACAAGCGTTGTAGAATATGTTGCTAGAGACTCATCTGGAAATCATGGAACTTGTCAATTTACTGTTGTTGTTAGAGGTAAGATTTGCCATTCATTTTTGTTGAGCCCACCGACGTGGAGGGAGACTAAGGGATCACTTTGGCTTCTGTTCGTCCGTCCGTCCGTCCGTCTGTTACGCTTACAAAAACTTGAATAACTCTGTGCTAAAAGTTCCAATTTCAATCAAACTTGGATGATAGATGTTTCATAGGGAGGTAAAGGTCACCACGAGGTCAAAGGTCACCGACAGTGGTCAACGACTTTTTGAGCCCAACGTTAAGTTTTTTTAGCAAGTTTTGATTATGGCCCATAACTTTGCCCCCATTTGCCCAATTATGACCAAACTTGGGTGGTAGATATCGCATATAGAGCTGAAGGTAAACACAAGGTCAAAGGTCACCGACAGGGGTCACAACCTTTTTGAGCCCAATGTTAACTTCTTTTTGAGCAAGTTTCTGTGTATGCAAAACTGGGCGAGACACATTTTGGCTATCGCCTTGTATTTTCCCTCAAACATATATACAATTATACTGCAGTTGTGTATTTATTTTCTTCTGTATTTAATTTCTTATGTTTTTTATTGTTTCATTAAATTTCTTATAAATTTTCTTGTTTTTTTGACCATATGTTTTCTAATTTTTTTTAATGAAGTTTGTCGGGGACACTTCTGCGATCATAAACAGTATGAAATTAATTCATTTCAACCAGTTAAAGTAAACATAATTGAACATTTATAATTTTTGGCTGAAAACACAATTTGCATTGATTTTGTACACGAAATCACGTTTTTGAGCAATTTGGGGGCTGACATGCATGTACAAAAGTCGTGTAGTGTTGTAATATGGTATGTACAATTTTCGGGAAAAATGGTCTTAAAAGATGCGCAAGACTTGAAAGTAAACAGCAAGCGATGCCGTCAAAAAATTTGCGCAGCGGAATATTCTTAAAATTCATCATTCAAGGGGGGGGGGCAATTTCATCCCCCTCCCAGTTAGTATAGGGTTAAAGGTAATTTGTTTCTTGTTGTATTCTCATCTTTAAATTTCTATTGACACCTTTGTAGATACAGAACCACCATCATTCGTTCACTGTCCTGGTAATCAGACGGTTACCCTGGCTGATGGGGAAGCCAGTGCCAATGTTACCTGGACAAACCCCTCGGCCAGGGACAACACTGTGAACTACACCTTATCCTCCAACGCTTCCTCCGGCAACCAGTTTGGGGCTGGACAGACCATCGTGCAGTATATAGCGACCGACAACTACAACAACTCGGGCACCTGCACCTTTGTCATCACCGTCATTGGTAAGCTGCTGGTATAAGATTGGAATACTTTGATTTAGAACCGTAATACAAGGGACAGAAATTTGGAGACATTGAGTGAAATATATGCTCCAATTTGTATTATGAAAGGCTTCAAAATCAACGTAAGCAGTTTCATACTTTGCACATTAGCTCTTAACGTGCCAGAGGATCTAAAACTCTTTTGACTTTGTGTGTATTATTTGGTGCAGATCTGTGACTTCGGCACGTTAAGAGTTACAGGGAAGTTGCCCAATGCCCATCGTGTTGATTATAGGTGTAAATCTCTAATTTTTCTATAGACCCTCTAGGCTGATGAGGGAGGGGGGGGGGGCCCTCGTCAGGCGCAGTTCTAGAGCCGAAAATTTTAGGAGAGGCTTACGGGCCGGGGCTTGATGGAACATTGCGAGTGGGAGCGAAGAGACTGAACGGGAGGAGGGTGCGGTTTTACGGGGGTGGGGGCTTTGTTAACTCAAGTCACCTCCAAGAATTGTTCCAAGCCCCCCCCCGCAGAAAAAAAGCAAACAAACAACAAAAAAATCTTACACAGAAGTCAAAAAAAAATTTACAAACGAAAATATTAAACATCCCCTTTTGGAATGACTTCGAATACTGGGTTTAAAATTTGTACATGAAAAATGAGTTCACTGTAAAAAAATGTTGCACCTCAGATTTGGAATGAAATTTTTTTTGTTGCTTAAATGATGCTAGGCATGGAGATTCTGAAAGATCTATTGTGATTGCAGTCAGGCTTGAGATTAGATGAGCGTATTGCCCCCAGGGCTCTTGTTTGGTTATATAATATTAATTTTTTTTAGATGTAATGACAAATATCCCTTAATACATTTCACCTTCATCTTATTTGAAGATTTTTTAATGTGAAATTTTTGTCAAAATTTACAATCATGATGCTTTGAATTAAATCTATTTATATTTCAGATGAGGAGAAACCCCGCTTCCTCAATTGCCCTCCTGGCATTTCAACAGCTCAAGATCTTGACAAGGCATATGCCATTGTGACCTGGGATCCACAACCCGTTGATAATGTCAACATCACGGCAATGAATGCCTCTCATGAAAACGGCACACAGTTCAATCTTGGCACGTACAACATCACCATTTCAGTGCAAGATGCTGCAGGCAACTCTGAACTCTGCTTATTTAGTGTTACTGTTTGGGGTATGTTTAAAGAAAGTGTCTATGTTGTAATCAAAGTGATTCTGTGATGAGAGCTAGTTGTAAATTTTGTTGTAAAAAAGGTAATTGTAGGTGAGCAGTCATTGAAGTTCCTCATTTCTGTTGTTATTGACACACACACAAAACAGATTTTTTTTTTAATTTTTGGACATTCAAAAATCAGTTTACCAAACTTCCAATCATTTTCATTCACTCATAGTTGAATTCAATTACTCAAAAACACATAAAAAGTGCATTTTAAGCTGTGATTTCAGATTTTATGACCCCCCCCCCACACTAAAACTTCAAATTTGCATTATTATGGCCAAAAATGGCACTGAAACAACACAAGATCTTAATCTTAGGTCTAAAGAATTGGTAGATTCTTATCCAGCAGGTATAAAGAACATATAAGCCACTCATCTCCAATAAGATTTCAGAAAAAAATTATTATTATTATAAAATTGTTTGTCTATTTGCATTTTACTAACTTAAGCCTTTTATGTATGGTATCTAAAATACACTTTTTTGTGTGTGCAATTTATGAAAGTGTTTGATGCTACCTAAAAACAGTTAACCAATACCTCCAATTATTCAATTTGGTGATATTTCAATTCAGTGACATCAAAACAACACAGTCAAATAGTATATACAGATCTGTCTTTTCGGATTTTCTTTTACTCCAAAATGCTGTGAACTTTGGGCTGTTTTCGCCAAAGAATCTAAATGGAGCAAAAATCACATTTCATCCGAGGCTAAAGTAATTGTCTCGTTCATGTGCAGCCTGTCAGCCGAAATGGCCATATCATCCACTCCTGAAAAAAAAACAGCTGCCAACCCCTAGTATTGGTACAGTGAAATATAATATCATAAACAAGATGTAGAAAAAAGAAAAGAGGAAGAGCAGTGTGTGACAATCTGATAAAGTATTCTGATTTGACATTTGTTTAGCAAAACAACTATTGTAGTTGTAAGTTAATCATTCACTGCACTGGTATGTGTATGTCAATTTCAATTACAATTACCTGTGTGTAAAATGTCCATTGAAGGAAGAGACAGAACTCTGCCATGAACTCAACTGAAGAATGACACATTCTATGTAGTGTTGTATCCAAAATATTAATCGACTTCTAACCAGCTGTGTACAGTACCGAAATTTAAGTCTTTATTTTTGTGTTTCTAATTTCATAAATAATTTGTATTATTTTTGTACAGAAACGTTACCACATTATTGTCAAAATTTACAAGGAAATTTTGGAATGAAGAAAAATAATGAGCTTGTAATAATGTATATAATTGGAATGAACAAATGACTGTGAAGTACAGTCACATTATCATTATAACATAATGTTTATATATTGGTGTCATATTTCAGGCAATAACAATAATGCTTCATAAAAAGCCAGTCAAATATTATTTGAAAGAAAAAAACAAGTGCCCAGTTTCACGTAGCACTTGTAGGAAAAGAACAATATACATGTATGTAGTGTTTACCCTCAAGTTCCACGTCTTCTTCTTACAGCTCCGACTAAAGTTTTTATCGCCACAAGAACCAATATTTACTTGAGTGAGTTGACACCAGGCAGCTCTGTCCTTGATTCCACATACTGGAGGATAGAATTGCAGAACCTGAGGTGGGTCAGTGATGTAGACTTTGATCCAGTTGAGGGCAAAGTATATTGGAGTGACGCTACCAGATTCACCATCAGCAGGGCCTTCCTGAATGGCTCTGATCAGGAGGTCATTGTATCTAACGTCAGTGAGTATACTGGCAAAGTTGTTGAGATAATGAAAGAATACATTTCACCTTGATCATAAAGATACATAAAATCAAATAGAGGTAGTAGGCACTAATCTTAAGGTATTTCATCAAGTTCTTTTGGGAATATGTTTTTTTTTCATGAAATTATCCTTCACTTCTTGAATTTGTACCAACAAATATATGGCTAGTTTTGTTACTATCGATAGGAAAGCTTAACGATCATCCCCTCCTTTCAATGTGGCATATGTACATGTACAAGGAAGACAGCTAGTGGTCAAAGTTTAATCTCTTAGTGTTCATGTGCAGTAATACTGGGGTTGGTGGATGCATACTTTTCAGTCTAGGACATACGCGTACGCAGGGGGTGTTTGGGGTGTTCAACCACCCCCCCCCTTTAGCCGAAGGGGGTGTTAAACACCCCCAAACACCCCCCTTTTCACCCGAAATCACCCTCCTTTTTGTCACGATATCACCCCCTTTTTGGCTAAAAAGAGGTGTTTGAAAATGAGAAATAATAGATTTTTGAGCGGATTTGCGAAAAATGATTTTCATGACACCCCCCCCACCGCCCACTACCGGGACAAATTTTTCGGACCCTGGATTTGGGAAAAAAAATCTCGTCACTACCCCCCCCCTTTGTTTGAGCGAGTTTGGACGACTGCCTTACCTGGAAAATAATTCTTGGACCTTGGATTGAAAAAAAATTTCGGCACTACCCAACCCCCCCCCCCCCCCGCCTGAAGCGAGACCTAGGATTTGGCGCGGAAACAAACACCCCCCTTGAAAAAGTCTCTGACTACGCCTATGGACTCGTTAGGAGCGACAAAAGAAAGATAATTTACTGCAGGTATTTAAGAAAGATAATTTATCAGTCATGCTTGACAGCATGTACGCACTCATGTTGTTATAGAAACTAGCTGCAAAGTCTGGAATGGGTGTGTTGATTTCCTTCCTTTTTCCTGACTCGGGGCTAGGTGGCCAGAAAGTAATGCATACCTGTTTGCGTTAAAACTTTTTTTTTTTTATACAAATACAAAACTGCCTCTGCGTATTATTTGTGCTAATCGTGTGCATGCAAACATGAAATACAAGTGTTTATAAGTTTATATCAAAATTAACATAGCCAAAAGACATGAAAGGCCCCCCCCCCCCCGGACTTAACCCTAAAAAACTGGCTCATTTGTAGGCTGGGAAAAACCTAGGGGGGGGGGCTTGTTTGCCCCCCCCCCAAGATCTCGGCTGTTGGTCATCCGATCGCAACCAAATTTGGCACACACGTCCTTTGTCATGTCCTCTAACACAAAACATAGTCGAAACACTGATATTCATTGTATTTTTTTCATATATTCATAATTAATTATGCAAATATGCAATTTTTTATCAAAAAATAGATTTTTTTTTATATTTTGGTGCCTATTGTGGTCCATAAATTCCTGTTTCAAGGTTTTCAGCTGTCAGAAGAGGTTGTTTATCATGAAATTGTGTTGTTTCATGCTCGAATTATTAGATATGCTTATGCAAATTAGTAATTACTAAATATGCAAATAAGTATTCCGCATGTATTTCTTAATTTTGCATTTCTTATGTTTTTCATTATTTTCATATCCTAGAACTGCTACTTGAATTCACAAGTGACATTATATAGAACGAAACAAATAAAAATGTAGTTAGAAAACAATGTCTATAACATTCATTCAAATACCATTCACTTTACACACAAATGAATACAAATTTCGATTTCTTACATGACATGTGATACGAAAATGTTACGTAACTCCGCAACCGTGGCATGGGAGTATACAAATTTGGTATCAAAAGTTGCGCAAAACTCAAGAGAAAAAAGTCATGAAATGGCTGCGCGAACGCTTTATGCGCAAAAAAGTTATCGCGGTTTATGTACTGGGGGAGGGCTTTTAGGCCCCCCACCAGTCTTTTTAGGGTTAACCTTAAACTTTTCTGGTCTAGAAGTATGCTGATATTGTGCCTTTATATGTATACAAGGTGATTAAAGAGAATATCAAGTCAACTGCATAATCAGTTGAATTTTGCAGATCTATTTGAATTTTTATTGGGGTGTATTTGGGGGCAAGATAGTGAATAGAACTTACGTGTACTGTGTAGTGGAAATGTATTGCTACCATTCTTGCTGAATGTATACAACGGTTTCATCGTCTGTATCTTGCATCAAAATAGTTGAGAAGTTAATATTTGATCACGGTGTAGGCACTGGTTTACCCCAGATAGTTTTCATTTTTTTTTATAAAGTTAAACTAGTCTGAAACGAAGCAAAAGTAATTGATTCGGTTCCATGGTGTATAGACTGCAACAACAATTCATCATCCTCTAAATTCAGTTTACTTTGCATGGCCAGTGCGCAACATTTTATCATTTAGTTCAGAAGAGGGTGCTATTTCATTATACATTGTCTGTGGCTCTTAAATGTTGACGTCCACCTCAGTCAGCTTGTGAAATTATTCATGTGTGATGTATTCCATGCATCAGTTTGTCATTCATCATGTTTGTATCGTTCACATACAGGGTCTTATGACATCTCACTGGACCCAGTCAGCAGGATGCTGTTCTGGACTGACTTCAATGCAGGACACATCAAGAGAAGCAGCCTTGATGGCAGTGGGCCAACTGTCATTGTACAAGGCATTGACCGTCCAGTTGGTATCATAGCTGATGGTATCAACAAGTAAGTACACAAAAATCCACCTTCTTTGAGGCACATGTTTATGGGTAGGTTGGGGATGAATGGATGCTGGTTCTATGTAACATTATAAATAATTTGCTGTTTCACTTCCATACATCCAACAAATAAAATAAAGTTTTTGCAAGGTATCATAAATTTATATGCATGTTTCTTACAGTATGAAAAAAAAAGTTTATGGTAATTAACTGGGTCAACAGTAAATACTGTAATCATGTAGGGTATGTAATTGATATGTTGCCTGTGGTTTTCATGTTGGCAATCATTATACCAGGGTGGGCAGATTAGTCTAGAACTGATTGATTGATTGATTGATTGACTGATTGATAAAGCAAGGGAATTTGATATATGAAATTAAATTGAGTACATGAAATGAATGTTGATCATCAAGAATCAAACTTGGAAGGGCCATACTCAACCTTAGACTTGGACTTGGACACAGGTTAATGTAATTTTCTTTGTGTCCACATCTGTTACCCTCTTAATTCTGTTTACAGGTAAAATGCCATTAATCAATGCACACGCACAGTTTTCATATTGGAAGTGCAAAGATGTCCAGATTTAAATGCTCGGAATCTCTGCTATATTACATTGTTCTTCAATTTGAGACTGCGCTTATTTTGCTTGACTGACCGTGAAGGGAATATAAATCCATAATTCAGCTTCTAGGTTTTTCTTGAAAACACAGAATTATTTATTTTCGTCACTTATACTGGTCCAAAACATGTACCTCATGGGACAGAGGCATTGACATATGCCACGTCAAGGCATAGAAATCTATTGTTGTACACAATTTTTGACTGAAAAGTTGTTATATTTTCTGGGCTGCTGTAAAGCTAGACTTTTCTTTGTTAAAGCCGTTGTCTTTAAGTATGCAATGTACAAACCTGTTGTCCTCGTGGTTAAACAGGTGTTACTATCGGGTGGTAATTCTTTCTTGACAAGAGACATCAATCACTAATGGATATGATAAAGGAAATTCTCCAAAAATAAAAATAGGTTAATAATAAATCAACTAAAATAATGTCATGAATTAATTATATCGGAAAGGCATCTGATAATAGATAGTTAAATTTATCTTACAAAGACAATGAATTAAATATTAAATATATTAAATCATCAAATGCACCTTATTGATGAAATTGTATAAACCATATAAATCCAATAAATCTAATTAAAATAAAAATAAAAAACCAAATGTATTTCATCAAATAAAATTGGATAAATCCACTGTATTTAAATTCAAATTTTTCACATTAATTGATTCTTTTTAAATCAAATCAAAGTAGTGAAAATAACCATTTAAGGAATTGAATGAACCAAATACATCAAATAAATGAATTAAATTGTTTTCATCAATCAAATGGATCAATCCAGTAAGTCAAGATACATACATCCCATTAATCAATAAATTTACTAAAGCAAAAATCTAAAATATGTTTAATCAAATAAATCAACTTAGTCATGAAGTCAAATTATCAAATCAACGAATTTTGTTAATGAATCAAAATGACATTTAATAACATAAATCTAAACTCAACAAGTTAGTGATGGAAATTGAACAAAAAGCTTGAAAAACCCAGAAGTTTGCAAAAACTCAAAGAATTTACGAATTAAAATATTCTTACAATCATCTTAAAAATTAGCACTATGTGTTCAAACCAGTATTGCAGCAGTGCTTTACTTTTACATATCGTCAAAAATCTGTTGGTAAATGTTTCTGAAGATTGCTTACTTATTTTTTTTAATTAAAGTATGTAAGCAAAATAGATTGTTTATTTGAAAAAAGTCACTCAAAAAAAACAATGTAAATAACATTAATGAGTTGAATTTGTCAAATTTGAATTATATTTTATTCCAGCATTGTTCTTCCATGATTATGTCAATATCACAATATGTTAAATCTTTCATTACCCCCCCCCCCCCACCCCCGAAAAAAAAAAAGAAAAAAAAACTGATTTAAAAAAAAAAATCTGATTTATGTATTTTTTTTAAGTCGCAATGTTTTTGGCAGAAAGTAGTTTCACCAATTATATGTCACTCATTGCCAAATTTTCATTGGCTTACAATTTGATATTCACATCTTTTCCAATGAACCCGGCTTACAATTTGATATTCACATCTTTTCCAATTAACCCAGCAGCATCATTAATTAAAGGCAAGGTTCACCCTGACATCAAGTTGGTTTTAAAGACGCTATATAACACTGTGGAAGGCCCGTTTAAAAAAATTATCAAACTTTGCTGTCTGACATATCTGACAGTGTTTGAATGGACAAATAAACACCCTAGAACACAAAAGTTTGGACAATTATGCTGTCACTCGTAAAATATGTGCAGAAACAAATGGCACATTGATAAATTATCAGCCGATAGGAAATTCTACAACACAGCAGTCTATGGGGAAAAACTGGAATTGTCTCTCAATGATTTTCACTTTTTCAAAGCACTTAATGATCGTTTTAATCTGCAATTTTTTCAGGGCTTCATTTTTATCAGAGACACTGGTAGCATAGGGAATCATGTAGCTCAGATTTTTTAAACTGCAAACATTGTTATACAATGCCTTTAATAAAAGCAGAGCAATAAGAGAAACATATTAATGAAAGTTTGGCAAAAATCCACCAAAGAATAACAGAGTTATGAAATTTCAAAGTTTTAAATTTGTGACGTCACACGTGAGCAACTCCCCATATGTCATGTAATACAAATTCCATAAATTGCAATTTTTTTCATAGTTCATGATAATTGAATTTTTTTTTCGTAGTTGCATGTATAAAATAATGTTTCTGATAATATATTGAATGCACAGGTAAAATCATTTTCAAATTTATGAGAAAACGGCACTTTTATGGAATTTATATTATATGACACATGGGGAGCTGCTCGCATGTGACGTCACAAATTTGAAACTTTGAAACTTCATAACTCTATTATTCTTTGGTGGATTTTCGCCAAACTTTCATTTATATGTTTCTCTCATTGGTCTGCTTTTATTAAAACCAACTTGATGTCAGGGTGAACCTTGTCTTTAAGTAGAGTTATACAATCTACAGTGTTCAGCAACAAAGTGAGCCTTTAGGTGTCTAGAAGTACTGTAGCTATGTATCCATATCTACATTGTATGCTTCTTTATTGTAATATATTTATAACCATTTTTGACAAATGTTTTGGTGTTCATAAATTAAGCCTTCTGTGTTGCTTTCTGTCTTTGTTCTCACATTTCATCACTAGACGATTGTACTGGGCATCCGTCTATGGGAACCGAATTCAGAGCTCAAACTGGACTGGTGGTGATGAAATCACTCTTCTGACTACAAGTCTCCCACATGGGTTACACATTGATTTACAAGGTATGATAGTCCTGTAAGAATAATATCTCAGACATGTTTTGGAATATCTTATCAATATGAAGTGACATTGTCCTCTTCACACTGTCACATTCCTTTATACACTCACCCATTACAGTAATTAATTATCTAGTTGCTTTAATCATCGGCACATTATCCAAGGTATCATCTAATTCAAATCTAATTTCAATTTCAATTTATTTATTTCATCATCATTTAAAACAATACATCGGTATTGAATATAACAAAACAACATATAAATCAATTTACAAACTATAATAATAATGAAAAT
>JZLH01S0076942.1:88291-106472 GCA_001188425.1 Eucidaris tribuloides | reverse complement strand
AATGTTTTGACACTATGAATCTGTGTATCAAATCGTGTAGTCTTTGTTTCAGACTCAAATAGTCTGGGTTGTGAAGTGTTTCACTATTTCCCCATTGCATTAAGAGTGCTGTATTGTCCTACATGGATAGTTACTACCTGGGTAAAAGACTACTTGTCTGCAGGTTGTTTTGACTGGCGATTGTGTGTTGAGGTACTGGGGAAGAAAGGAAGGACAAAATTACGCCGAAAAAAAAAGAGCAAGAAAGTTGTTCACAATTGTAAGTGAACAAGGTGAATAATAACAGCGTAAGTAATACTAATATGGTAAAGAAATTTTAAAAGAAATAACAGCTTGGACATAATTCCACCCTACTTCCACGTATGACACAGTTTTACGTGGGTAACTTTGTTACCCACAATATACGGGGATGCGTTAGACCGGCGAAGGCTTCGTTTTTCAGTACTTCTCAGACGATCTTGACAGGTACTAGTATTTTACAAGTATCTATCTATAATCTATTTTACATGTATCTATGTCAAGATCGTCTGAGAAATCCAAGCTATTTTGCAACTTTCTCCCACGCGTTACCGACAAATAATTGGCCATCATAAATTAATTACGAAATGACTCAATCATTTCAATTATTTTTCATGATTTTGGTAAAGATTCAGAACCTTCACCAAAAACATGAAAAATAATTGGGATGAGTCATTTCGTAATTAATTTATGGCAAAGGTAACGCGTGGGCACCCATACAAGTAAGGGGTGTATACATGTAGTGCAATAGATGCTATACTACCCCTTACAGCTGTCTGCTATCTTTTCCTGGAGATTTTTAAAATTTGATGATAGAGGGCGCTCTTCTATGGAAGTTATGTGCTAAAGCTTAGGCTAGGCAGGAGACATGGTTCCAAAAATCCGGCACCTATTATTTTTATAAGTTTTTTAATTCAAAAACTAAACTGTTTCAAACCAAATATTCATGTCTGGCCTGTAATAAATCATGAGGACTTACTCATTTAAGTTGAAATTAATTCCATATTCAGAAATGCAATTTTGGCCAGGTATAAGAATCGCACACAGAGTCAAGGCACGACTCTCGTGAGTGCGCGTGGGACAGTGGGCCATGGTGGGACAAAAAGTTGCAAAATAGCTTGGACTTACTTGCCTACAGACTTTTTGCACACAAGGGGATAGCTCCATAGGCATTTACCTCGACGGCCCGCACGTGTGTCGTGTGCGGGCCTCGTCGATACCAATTTCTGTCTAGTGTACTGTGTTGAAGTCCCGGTTGAAGTAAAATATCGGACACTTTTTCCCGTAACTTACCCCAGTCACCACTCTGAAATGAGTTCACTCACTCCCAAAAATGTACTCTACCTCGTTTCGATAACAAACAGTGGTACAATATAAGCGTCTTCTTCCAAAAGGGGAGAGATTTTTCTGCGACGTCTCGTGGTTATTAGCAACACATTCGTCATGTTTTTCCGAAGATATGAGTGTAATGCGCATGCGCAAACTGCGTTGACTAGCTGTGGTGACAGGCCGCTAGTCACCGCACTGCCGCGCCGGTGGGCGACAGGATGTAGGATCGGACGTCTCTAGCTCTCGTCGTGCGGCGCACGCGCGGTGTATAGCGGCCTTCAGTAGGCTAGAGACTGGGCAGAGACGAAACGCAGATAAAATGTCGCGGTTTGGAGATGTGGGGTAGTATAGTTTTGGATTTTGATTGTTTGACTATATTAAGAGGTAGATGTACATTAACAAATTTACCTGTTTTAATGTCAGAATGGGCAGAAAAGTTAGTGATTGAAATGGGGTAGAAGTCGGTCGTTTGTGTGATCTAGAATATGGCTATTAGTTTCCCACAAGACTCACACGCAGCATGCGTGCGAGTCTGTCGAGGCTACATTGGCATAGGATGCTATAGGCATAGACATAGCTGCATGTGCAAAGTAACCAATGATCCATCTTCTGCCATGACTGCCACACGATAGTCATTTGCACTTTGCACGTGCAATACAAATTGCAATATTTCGAAAATTATTTGTTACATGTAGTTTATTAATTAAATTATGTTTACATGTAGATATGTAGAAATAAAAGGACTTTCTTACCATTCCATATGTATTTTTCCGGCAAAAGTAAGCCCAAATTCGGTTTTCCCAGAAGTTTCTGTCCAATCTTGGAAAGTCGCTCTTCCTTGCTCAGTGATTGCTCAATTTTGTTGAAAACAGAAGTCGGGCGCCGCCCGTGTCGACCTGACCAACTGTTTTGAGTGACCTTAAACAATGTAATTGTCTTGATCAAGTTGATATTATTTTTATGGATTTGTAACATGAAGTGAAAATTAGTCACAAATACCCCCCCCAAAAAAAAAAATGAAGTACAATCGTTCTAATTCTAGCAATCTAACAGTATTACACATTGTCAACTGATGATGGCGCTATTTCATATGGTGTACTTTATGGAATAACGAAATGGTACACATCTGTAATTAAAAACAGCTTGAAGAAGACTATTTTGTCACATGCATGTCGATTGTTGTCACGTGATCATGACCTGTATTGTTCATCTGCGGGCGAAGAATAACATCGGTAAGTCTTGAAAGTTTTTGTGTTATTTTGTCCTTTCCAAAGTAACATTTTAGCATATTTTGATACAGGAACTCACATGGATTAATATAAGCCAGTTTTTATAGGCCCAAAATGACAAGTAATTCAATAAAATAACATGTTGGAAGCTTTGAGACGTGTTTACAGTGTTGGGCGGTTTGTGGTCCATATACTAGCTTTGCATAGGACCACATACTTCAGTAGGTGTGACAGTTTTGACCTGAATTATGTGCACATGATAGGGTGTACAAATGTGGTTCTAAAAAGATATGTAAGACTTTGCTCTTTACTCTTGAGTCGAGACTAGACTTCAGACAAAGTTCGTGAGCGATGTGTGATTTCTGAAACGGTGAAATGAGGAATTAAAGGGATGCGCCGGTCGTAAGCCATGTACATTTAATACCATTCGCTTGCCCCGCAAGGCCGCGCATAACAACAATCGTGAAGCTGCAAACAGAATTGCTGTTCGTAGTAGGGTCCATGGTTGAAGGTAGGGCCGTGTGCAGTTCGCCTTTCTTCGGTTGAATGTGTGCTGCATAGGGAAATGTACACAATTTGTACGCGCTCGTTTTCCGAAAGTATACGGGCATTCCCGAATATTACCCGAGCCGGGCCAGCTCGAAAACATCACGATATGCAACTTTTCAGTCCCTTTAACCCTGTCATGCCTGTTGTTTGTTAAAGGCAGTGGATCTCTTTTGCATGCCTAAAAATTAACATTGTGTAAATACAATGGCATTTAGAAGAAAATGCCATCTGGG
This sequence comes from Eucidaris tribuloides, assembly GCA_001188425.1. Taxonomy (NCBI): domain Eukaryota; kingdom Metazoa; phylum Echinodermata; class Echinoidea; order Cidaroida; family Cidaridae; genus Eucidaris; species Eucidaris tribuloides. Next base: position 103,114 of record JZLH01S0076942.1, on the reverse strand, counting down.
AACCTTTAGCAAAATATACGAGCTAGAAACTCAGTTTTAGTGGAATTATAGTGACTGTTAGACTTAGATTTGAATTTTTTTCTCGAGAGAAAAAAATTCCTACCATAGAACGTATACTAAACGGCTATTGTTTTTCTTTTGCATTTTTCAAATTCTATGCAATCACTGACCCTCAGATTTCACAGACTTGCTCTTCATCAATAGCCTAAGGGCATGGGTTGTCTTTTCCTTGTCTGTGGGGATGTTTGCAAATGAGATCCACTGCCTTTAATGTTAGAAATTGTGTGTATTATATTGGACATGTTGGATTGAGGTGAAGACTTCCTTTGACTTTGGGCACCCCACCCCCCGAAATTAAAAAAAAATAGAACCTTTACACATTGATGATTTACGGGGGATCTTTTACACATTTGGGGGCTCTTTTGTCATTTCAGGGGCAAAATCACCTAGCGCCCCCATGCATTTTTTTCCCTGGTAGAGTGCTGGATTTTTTAATTTTTTTTTTTCATTTTGACTTTTTTAATGGGATCGTCAGTGCGGTATCAAACTTACCTTACCTCTGATACACAGTTCACAAGACAGAGCACTCTAATGACTCTATGCCATAACACCAACAAAAGAAGGCTGGCGGCTTGGGTTTTCAAAATTGATAGAATATCAATGGTTTCACTAGTGTAGGTGGCGCTACTTCAAAATCGACCTCATCAGAAAGATCAGAGTCTCATCTTTCTGATGAGGTATAATATAGATAACCTTAACACCTTATTAACCCTTTGGATGCTATAATGTAAATTATATAGTCAAAAATCTCAGGGGTCCCCCTCCCCTGAGATTTTTTATTGATTAATTAAAAATAATAATGACATTCAGAATCTGTTAATGGTGTGATATGATCTTTGGGCATAAAGCTTTCAAATTAAAAAAAAAAAAAAAATCGCCAAAACTTACCTTTTGCTTTAAACATTAACTATGTAGCTCAGATATCAAAGTTTGACAATTTTTTAAACTGAAGCTCCACAATGTTAGCCTATTACTTTAAATTATAGGTGTGCAAAAACGTCGCCCTGTATTAACTTATATTCGACCATGATTCCACGTACATGTAGCAATATCTCTGTGATGGAGTTAGAAAGGTTAAATAAAATTTACCATCAATTACAATAAATTGACACGTGCAGTGCAAATATTGTTTCCTTGCTCAGATTTGCTCTGTGTTGTGAAACAGCTGTTGCCTTCTCACAATTGGAACGGAAGCAATACACAATGTAATTGATGTCCACATGTACATGTAATGCAGTGGAGGAACAATACAAGACACTGTCCCATGTGTGCTCATTTTGGTCATTGATTGTGGTTTTCAAGTGATGCGAATCAGTTTGGCGATTAAATTGATATTCGTCTTTTCCGTTTGTGTAACACCTGAGCTAATATTAGCAATTGCAGCAAAACGCATACATTGCATGTACATGTAAACATTAGTTGTTTGATGGATAATCAGATTTAATTTCAAAAGCCATGTAGAGGAACCTTTCAGTTTGTTCCCAATGAAGCAGAGTCTGGGACCAAAATATAAAGGAAGAAGAAACTATCTCAATAATTGTCACAAACTTCAACAAACAAATACACAATTATTGTAGTAACATACAGTAACTGTAAGAGTCAACGTCCTACAAGTGACTTGGCATTTTGTGATTAATTGCTGCTAATTACTGTAGTGGTCATAATTATCAGTAACTGTAACTATACGGTCATTTGCAACCAAACTTGGTAGAGACCTAGTGTGACCTAAATGACCTTGTGAGGTCAAAGGTCATGTTAGTTGGTCAAATTTCAAATATGAGTAAATTTGTGGTACTATTTCACATTACAATGGTTTACCTACATTTCCACTTGGTCAGTCCATAATGTCCATTACTCCCAATGTACGTATTATGTGAAATGATGTTATGTACAAGTATATATTGCCAGGAAATTTACGTCAAAAGTTTTCAAGTTGTCTTTTGCTTTCAAACTATTTTCATGATTGCATTCTCTCTCTGTCTTATTTCCACAGAGTGTACAGACATGCTGACCAAAATGAAAATTAAACAAAACACAACACAAAACAAAAGCAATTTCTACAGATAATAATAATATTAAAGTGTACAATACTGTAAAAAAAAATCAAATTTGTGCACAACTACAATACACTATAAATAACCGCAATTCAGTTGTCTTAGCCCGTAAAGTAATCCATATTTTGATAAATCAGATCATAATGTGTACAATATTCCAGCACTTGTGCTCCGCGCGTTTAATTTCTGCTCCGTAAGCACCGATTTCTATGTGTGCGCGTTCTGGCTATACGCGTACGTTTTTGTTTAACTATCGAAGTTCAGAATCGATATTGATCAATACACTGGGTGTGTGTGTAAATGATCAAGACGTATGTGGACAAATTATCGATATTACGATCAATCGATTGATAGAATCGGTTGATTGACTAGTCTATTGAATTCATTTATTTGTTTTAACTTAAAGGTATTGGCTAACATTTAACACACTTAAAAAAATCTGAGCTACATGATTCCCCATGCTACCATTGTCTTTGATAAGGTCTTAAAATGACGCCCTGAAAAAATTGTATTTCAAAATGATTATTTAGTGCTTTTAAAAAGTGAAAATCGTAAGTTGATCGGATTCACCAGCCTATTTTCTCCCATAGACTTACTCTGTGTACACCTGTGCTATTTAAACTCACCCCGAGTTTTAATTGTATATTCATGCATAACTTGCCTTTGGCAGTGTAACTTTCCAAACTTTTTTTTATTGTAGGGTGTTTATTTGTCCATATGAACACTACTATGTAGTTCAGATATCAAAATTTGACAATTTTTTAAATTGAAGCTCCACAATGTTAGCCTATCACTTTAACTATTTGAAATTTACATTTAAACCTCAATAAACAAAAATCGGAGTGATCACAAGTGCTAATACTTTGCAGAGGGCATGCCACAAATATATTCTACATATATGGCAAACGAATTATCCAGGGTATTGCACTTTAATATCAGATACATGTAGAATGTGCTGTTTTACCATACTTTTTGGTATGATAATTATCTTATTTTGTTCTATTTTCTCTCTGTTTTATTCCTCATAATTTAGGTGTCAACACTGCATAAAACTTGCACCAGTCTGGGATGAATTGAGTGAAAAATATAACACAGCCGAAGACCGTAAAATAACGATTGCAAAGGTTAGTATTTTGTGGTCTGGGGCTGGCCTAGGGCTGGTATGGGACCAGTTAAGATGGGTATGTAAACACAATGCAGAATGAGGCTGCCCATGACAGCAAAAATGGTAACAGTAAAAAGAGTTGTGGGTCACTATGGGAATGGAGGTTAATATAAATAAATACTCTTGGGAATGGGCCGGCAATTTTTGCAGGGTGTAAATGCACTAAATAAGTAGCAGTTGTAACAGTTGTAATAGAAGTGGTAGATGTAATTGTAATAGTACATGTTGTACATATGCAGTAGTAGTCATAGAAATAGAAGTAGAAGTGCATGTAGTCATACTAGCAGTAGAAGTAGTAGTAGAAGTAAAAGTAGTAGTAGATATAGTAGTAGTTGTAGTGGTAGTAGAAGTAGTAAAAGTAGAAGTAGTAAGTAGCAGTAGTAGTAGCAGTGATAGCACTTGCAGTAGTAGAAGTAGTGGGAGCAGTCATGGTAGTATTACGGAGCTTTCGATTGAGTGGACGTAGACGTCATTCAGGTCGACCAGTAATGCATTTCCATCAGGTGACTTCACATGTCATCCTTTGTTGAAAATGATAAGATCTTTTATTTTTATATACCAGGCATGTGGACTGTGATGAGGAGAATTCGCAATCAGAGCTCTTGCCAGCACTGCGCATGCGCCAGGTTGTCTCATACGTCCACTGCCCGAGAGGATAATGACAAATTGCCCATTCTAGCATTATCCTCTCAGGCAGTGGACGTATGAGACAACCTGACGCATGCGCAGTGCTGACAAGAGCTGTGATTACAAATTCTCCGCATCACAGTCCACATACCTGATGTAGCCAATTAAAAAATCTTATTGTTTTGGATAATGGATGACATACAAAGTCACCTGATGGATACGCATCAGTAGTGGACGTGGACGATGTCCATGTCGACTCAATCGAAAGCTCCTAGTAATAGTAATAGAGTTCAGTAGTGGAAGTAATAGAAATAGTAGTTGTGGAAGTAGTACTTGGTAGAAGTCATAATCGGAATAGTAATAGAAGAAGTAATAATAGTAGTAGTAGAAGTAGAACATGGAGTAGCAGTAATAGTAGTACAGTAGTAGTAGTAGTAAAAATAGTGGTAGTAGTGGTGCTGGTATAGCAGTAGCAGCAGTAGTACATGTTGTAACGTTGTGGTAGAATTTGTAGTGGTGGTGGTGGTTGTAGCCGTAATTTTGGATAAACATGTACATCATAGCAACATTATTGATTGTATTAGACAATTTTTTGTTAGAATATTTCTATCTTTTTTTCCACTTTGTTTGTTTAGGTTGACTGCACAGTAGAAACCGCTCTGTGCTCTGAACACGGAGTGACCGGCTTTCCCACCCTCAAGTTATTTCGTCCAGATGAGGAATCAGTCCGGTACAAAGGCAAGAGAGAGTTGGCCAATCTAGTCAATTTCATTGAGGATGCCTTGAACCCTGAGGTAAGTACTTTTATGGCCAGACATCTACATTGCATGCCTGAAAATTAATTTTGTGTAAATACACTGATAGTAAGCAAATAATTACCGCTGGTGAAGGTGATGGGACGATCTATCACTTCCGAGGCGATCTGGATGTAGCTATCTTTCCAAAGCGAAGCTGAGGAAATATAGCGTATACATTCAGATCGCCGAGGAAGTGATAGGACGTCTTGTCGTCTGAAACCATAAGGTGATTATTTGCTTTATATTCCACATCAGAAACTATTTAACTAAAGGAAAAAAATTGCATATTTCTCTGAAAAAAACATTTTGGCCCGAATATGGAATACGCGCCCGACCAGCTCCTGATTGCACACCACCAAGAACGTTTGATGCACATGTGTGTGCGTTAGCATATTGTGCTCACGAAATATGCGCTGACACGATGGTATTAGTACTTTTGTGTTTCGCTAATCTCTTCAGTGTACAGTCGTAATGCGTCAATTATCAATATGTTTCTAGTACGGGCAAAATAAAAGTGCGTTACACTCGGACTATCAATTGACTATCAAGTGTACAAACTTTTCTTTTCGAGTGATCTGATGGGAAAAACTACGCTTTATCACGTGATCAACTCTTTGGCCAATCCTATAGTATGTGGAATATAATAGACAATAACTATTTAAGAACCTTTCGCAAAGTAAAGGAGCTAGAAACTCAATTGGTCAGAATTATAGTGACTGTTAAATTTTGAGTTAAATGGCAACACAGATACCAATATTCCTAGTCTACTTTCAGACCCATCCACTACTTAGGTGTTCATCATATGAAATTTATTGACAGTTTACAATGTGTATCATAATACATTTATGAATGTGACAAATTATATGCATTTATTCAGAATATCATGTATAGACCAAAACATGGATACTGAAATAGTACTACTGAACTGACTCGGTTCAGTGAATTTCACTGAAAACTGACAATTAGCATTTGATGCTTTTTTCAAAATCTAGGTAACTACTGATCTTTGGATTTCACAAACACTTCCTTCATAGATAGCCTATTAAGGGCGTATTAAATCCCAAGTTTAGTTTTGGGGATTTTTTATTATTTGAAAGCTTTATGCCCCAAAGTCATAACCCTGCAATAATAGATTCTGAATGTCTTTAGTTTTTTTTATATGAATTTATGAAAATGTCGGGGGGGGGGGACCCCCAACATTTTTGACCATATTTTTACATTATAGCATCCAAAGGGTTAATAAGGCGTTAAGGTTATACGAGTTATACCTCATCTGAAAGAGCAGACTCTGCTCTTTCAGATGAGGTATAACATTAACACCTTATTAACCCTTTTGATCTATAATGTAAAAATATGGTAAAAATGTCGGGTCCGCCCCCCCCCCCCCCCCGACATTTTCATAGATTCATATAAAAAAAACTAAAGACATTCAGAATCTATTATTGCAGGGTTATGACTTTGGGGCATAAAGCTTTCAAATAACAAAAAAAAATCCCCAAAACTAAACTTGGGCTTTAAGTGATATATTGTTCTGTTGCTGGAGGGGTGTGTATGAGATTCCATGCCTTTAAGTAGGACCATAAGTTTTCTATGATATTGGACAGTGGGTGAAATTGTAGAAAATGTAAGAAACTGAAAGGGTGTGATTTCACGGAAAACAGATTTTTGTTACTCCTCGAAATAAATTCTACTTACACTGAAAAATGAAATTAAAGGTAAAGCAAAACTTGTGTTTACTAAGCAGAGATTAGAATGAAGACATTTTAGAAGCCACGTTGTGTACCAACAGTACTCCAAATATACAAGGATATACAGTAGTATGCTTGCAATGTTAGTTGTAGTTTTACCATATTTTCATAGTTTTTGGTTTCATCAAAGAAAATAGAATTTTATTTGAGAATTGAGAACACTGAAAAAGCGGACTTTCTCACTTCAGAACATCAAAATCACCAAAAACACCCCCCAAAATCACTCAAAAATGCGATTTCATGTACAATTTAAATACAAATTGTGTTTTCAGCCTAAAGTCATAAATTTGTGATTATTTTTACTTTTACTGATTAAAATTAATTGATTTTACACTGTTCATGATTGCAAAAGTGTCTCTGACAAATATTACCATAAAAAAGAAAGAAAAACAAAAGGTAAAAAACAAAGAAATACATAAGAAAATTAAAAACAATAAAATACATAAGAAATGAATTTCTATTTATACAGCAATTTCTTTTCCAGAAAATTGTTGGAAATGTCATAAGAAATATTCATGCTGAAAGCTAGCAATTCATAATTTTATTTTAGTGATCTAGTGGCTAAGATATGACTTCATTCATATATTTGCATATTTAATTATAATTAAACAAATATTTTCACAAATTTTATTATGCAGTTTTGTAGTTCACATGAGACTTTATGTGCATGCAAAATTTCACACTGATTCCGTGATATGCGGGCAAAATCTCAAGATCTTTATGCCCCCAAACCCCACCCCCCGTTTTTTTACGTATCAAAATACCCCAGTCTTTTTAGGGTTATATAAGGAAACAGCAAACTTACAGTCTCAGCCACAAAGTCTCCCATATTGTTGACCATTGGCCACAATATTTGGTTAAAATATGTTTTAATATTATAATTATATATTATATTATTATAATATTATATTTTCATCCTGTCCTCCAACATTAGCCTGAAGTCCCCCAGCCCCCAGAAGCCAAACATGGTCTCTACGAGCTGACAGAAGCCAACTTCAAGTCTCACATACAGACGGGCAACCACTTCGTCAAGTTCTACGCCCCGTGGTGTGGCCACTGCAAACGACTCGCCCCGGCTTGGGAACAGCTTGCCCAGGGATTTCAGCACAGCGACCATGTGACTATTGCCAAAGTAAGATGAAGCACAGTGCTTCTGTTTAGAGCTGGTGACAGTGGCGCCGGAACGTTTGGAATATACAATGGGTTGGTGGGGCAGAGTATTGTTTACGAACAATGGTTGCCCTTCCAAGTCCATTGTCAATCTGAACGTTCCGGCGCGCCTGGCTGGTGATATTTGATCTGGACCTCATTGGATTATCATGGGTAAAATATCGTCGATAACACGATATATTGCCAAAGTTGAAAAACAGATTTGTGATGAATAAGATCAATCTATTTCAGGCTTAAATCGACAGCGCATTGTCAATTTTGTTACCAAAACGTGGTCAAAACAATATTGCTTTCAGTAGAGCCTTTCGTAACTAGATCAGGAGATTCAAGGTGTCAATTGTTTATAGATAGCATTTTTGGTGCGGCCGTGTGTTGACAGAATTGTTCCACTTGTTGATAAGTTCACTTAATGCACTACTGCTCGTGATCCCACATTTTATAGCATGATCTGGACCTCATTGGATTATCATGGGTAAAATATCGTCGATAACACAATATATTGCCTAAGTTGAAAAACAGATTCGTGATGAATAAGATCAATCTATTTCAGGCTTAAATTGACAGTGCATTGTCAATTTTGTTACCAAAACGTGGTCAAAACAATGTTGCTTTCAGTAGAGCCTTTTGTAACTAGATCGGGAGATTGAAGGTGTCAATTGTTTATAAATAGCATTTTTGGTGCGGCCGTGTGTTGACAGAATTATTCCATACGTTGATAAGTTCACTTAATGCACTACTGCTCTTGATCCCGCATTTTATAGCATGGTGCATGGATGTCTCTTTTCTACTCCCACCTCCCTGCTTCTACCTACATGATTGCAGGCAGTAGCACTTATGTGCAGAGTATTCATAGCTACGGATATTTCTTGGTCCCTCCCACTGCAGTGCATGCATTTACTCCATTAGATTTTCATAATTGATGATATTTCGGACCATATCGTGCCTCCATGATATAATAAAGTAATGATAATCGTGAAATCATTATTGAATATTCAACATTTGATATTATCAAAATATCACCCAGCACTACTTCTGTTTCTTACGGAGATGCTACAGGGTGGTTTTAAAAAATTCATTGGCCTGTTGCATAAAACTGTTACCAGAGAAAAACCTGTGTGTTTTTTTTGACCACAGTTTTTTGCCTGTGGTTCAAATCAATGTTATAATTAAGATATCTGAAGTGTTCATATTTTACCAGAAATATTTCTTCGGTAAAAGTTTTATGCAACAGGCCACAGAACTCGATGTCTGGGGATCCAGGGTCCCACTGTATGGTCTGAGGTTATCCAGGGGCATTGTCATTGTAAGGGTTAGTGCTCCTGATGCTATTGGGACTTCATATGTTTTCAAAATGCTGAGAAAGCCCATTTGGAACGCAATATTTTTTAAATAAAGGAACATAATTTTAACAGAAGTGGAAGTGAGACAGCTTTTAACCTGCTGTTTTGTACTGTACAATTGACATGTTTAATTATTTCCACAGAACATAGAATAAGATATCTTGGTTTTATTTTCATAGTCAGTTTAGCATACCTAGATGTGACAAGTATGAAACGTGGGATTACAACATACGTGTATGTCCAGGGAAAGTGGCCAGTCATATAAATGATTCAGAGTTGTCTTGAATGGGTAAAAACAAGAAACAGCATTGACATGTTCCCATAGTTTGAAGAATCCAGGTATATATTATGTTGATTTCAGTATTCACTGCCTTGGAGTTTTATTTTTTGTTTGCACCTGTATATGTATCATATACGTTATGTATTATGTCAATTTAAGTTTAACCTGCCATAATGTTGTGTTTTTGTGTGTATATGAAATAGGTAGATTGCACTGTTTATCGGAGTGTCTGCGAACAATATGGGGTCAAAGGTTACCCCACGCTGAAGTTCTTCCGTGATGGGAAGGAGGTATGTAAAATGAATTTCAACTTTTCTTGTGAAATTTAAAATAGTAATTCAAAAAAATCTATCAGACCACTTCAATTCTTCTTATTTCATTTAGCCTGGTTGTGTGAATAGATATCTCAACATGTCAAATTACATGAAATATAGTTCTAGATGATCATAAAAATTGTATTTATTACTACATGTGCTAAATATTTTACTGTGTTAATTGTCATAAATGTTGTAATTACTCAACCACAAAAACTTTCAATTCCTTATAGTATGCTGTATTATCATGGGATTTGGGGGAGTATTTCCTCAATAGAAAGTTGATAATGAATTCTATTTTTTTGTGACTTTAGGTTGATGGGTACCGCGGTTCTCGCGACCATGCCTCCCTCAAGGAGTACGTGTCCAAAATGACTCAGGGGGGAGCCACAGAGGATGTTGCAGCTGCCCCCGCCCCGAAGCAGGAGCAGGAGAAGAAAGAGGAGCCTGTTCAACCCCCTAAGGAGGAGGAACAGAAGGAAGAGGCAGAAGCTCAACCAGTTGAGTCAAAGGTACTGGTGTGTCAATTTTACACACCTGTCAAATGTCCCTATTTTATTGTAGTAATCCACTCAGGTTTTTAGCTCATTTGAGCCAAAAGGGAGCTATTGTGATTGCTTTTTGTCCGTCGTCATTTATGCTAATTTATTCTGCAAATTTATGAAAAAATTGTTTGAAAAAAAAATGCTTCTTCCCTTTCATTTGTCAACCGATTTAGATTTTTTTTTTGGCCATCTGGTAGAGCTATGTGAGGTACATTGAACTTCTACACAGAATTTGTCTGTGATAGTTTTTACAATAATTTATGTAAAATTTATTCAAAATCCATTAAAAATGTTTCTTCTGCATTTGTTGGCCAATTTCAATTGGGGGGGGGGGGTAATCTAGTAGTGATTTATGAGGTAACCTCTACACAGAATTGTGAAATTTTGTGTCAAACATTATTAATGCTAATTTACTCAAAATCACAAAAATGCTTCTGTTTTATTTGACCGATGTTATATTGTTTTATCTCAAAGAACAACTGAATGAATTTCTTTCCCAGATGAGCAGCTCATCATTGATGTGCCCATTTGCTCTTGATGCAATTTTCAGCTGTTGATCCAATTCAAACATCCATCTATTTTGTACAAAAACCACTGCATGTATATTGTTCTTCATTATAAATTATTCAGTTTGTATGCAATAATTCTTTGTGATAGTTGTGTAATTTGTGAAAATGAAATAGTATATTTGAAGTTCAGACATTTTTATAGAACCATAATACACGTTTTTATTAAAATATGTGTGTATTTCGAAAAGCGCATAGAGAGGTTGATACTACTGATAGATTGTTAGGTCTCACTAATTGTGTCCTCATATGCATATTTGTTTTCCATTTGTTTTGTTTTGTTTTGTTTTTGCAGGTGGTGGTTTTAACATCAGATACATTCCTGGAGAAAGCTGGCAAGGGACTGGCTTTCGTCAAGTTTTATGCACCTTGGTAAGGAAATAAAACACTAATCAAAGATTTGAGTACAACAGACTTTCCAACCTCTGTGAATGAATTTTTATGAGACTCTCACAGTCCCATAATATAACCGAGTGGTCCAAATGTGTGAGACTAATAGAAATGTACAGAAAATAAAGAAAAAAATTGGGAGGAGAAAGGGCCAAAATGCATGAGTCTCATGCTCAGTACATGAGAGTTGGCAGCCCTGCATAAAACAATTGTTTCGATTCAGATTGAAATAATAATGAAATAAATTTGGAATTCGTATCTCAGGAGAAGGAAAGCCTCTCAATTTACTATGTGGATACCAGTATTTTATTGAACATGTATAATTTTCTGTACCTTCAGAAACTAAGACACTAGATTTAATGTACCCTCAAAAAAAAACACTGTCATTAAATTTAACATATGTGTTTATCGTGAAGCTCACAAGTTGATATTGATATTATAAGTGATATGCACATTTGAAGCCAGGTGCAAATCCTACATTTCCACATATATAAATGTTGATTTCCTGGTTAATATTTAAGTGTACAGGAAGCAAGTTAGTTCTCTGGACAGGTGTGAATTCCAATTTGTTTACTGCTTGATTGTAGATTTCCATAGAATTTGGAACATACTCCTGAACATGTCAATATCAAGCCAGGTGCAAATTCCTGTGTGTTTACAATGAAAATGTCAATTTCACTGTTTTCTTCACTAGCTTCTTGTTGTTTACATATAATATTAAATCTTGTTGTTAATTATTAACTTCACTATGTCGAGATGGCCTGATATTTCACTCGTTTTCAAGAAGATACAGATGATGAAAATAGCATACCACATCAAAATGCATGGGCTGAAAACAGTAAATAGAATCAACCTGACAAGTGAAAGGCCAAAAAGTATTTTTGGGTGTACTCTAGTAATATAGAGAAAATGAAATGAATAAAATGAATAAATGATTCCTTGTAATGATAATGATAATGTTTATGAGATATTAGTTATAATATTGATAATGTACAAAATGTGAAAGCATATGCAATAATTTCAGGTTTTCCAAGTTGGTAGGTAATTAAAATCACTTGTCTACCCCTAAAAGAAGTAGAGTTGGCAAGTTGACTGGTGGGGGCTTTCAAATAAATTATACTAATTGATGCAAATTTATTCAAAATCACAAGAAATGCTACTCTATTTCTTGATCGATTTTGATTTTAATTGTTTTATCTCATAGGGCTTTGTGGGGGCTTTAAAATTTTCACATAAAATTGTGATATTCATTAATAATGCTAATTTATAAAAAAAAATTCAAAGTCAATGAAAAATGATGAAGCATGAAAGCCTGATATGATATAATTTTGAAATGCGTTCTGTCAGAAATCGCGAGATGCAGGTGAGACTTATATTACGCATTGTGTAACTTTCTTGTTTTATGTTTAAAAATGAAAATGAAATGAAATTAATTTCTTTTTCAAACAAATCATTGATTTACATTATTTAAATCTGCCAACTCTGGTGGCAAGTACACTATTAAACATATTTATCTACATATTTTTCATCAAATTAGGTGTCCACATTGCCAGAAGCTGGTACCCACCTGGGACCAACTAGCTGAGAGTTTTGACCAGCATTCCGGAGTGATGATCGGCAAAGTGGATTGCACTGTCGAAAAGCAGATCTGCCAAAAGAATGATGTAAGCGAATGTCCGACATTTGCTCCGGCGACGATTTGCTCCAACAATTATTTCATGCATTAACCCTGATAGTCTGGGAGCTAGCTACTTCTCAATTTACCCCATCGAGCCCAAAAGATTTGACCCCTCAAGATTACTTAAACCATCTATGTGAATGAAAAAAGATATGTCAGCTGGACCCCATTGGTCGGGTTCAGTCCCCAGGACCAAATTTAAGGGGGTTCATTTACCTAGTCCCACACATAGATTAGTGGGTATGTTTGGCGTCTTCGTGACCTGTATACTGCATGCGTGCTACGCGGTGCGCATTTTGTCTGTATGTGCGCGCGTAATCAATGATTTTAATATATAACATTGTGCAATGAAATGAAATTACGCGCGCGCATACAGACAAAATGCGCACCGCATGCAGTATACAGGTCACGAAGACGCCAAACATACCCACTAATCTATGTGTGGGACTAGGTAAATGAACCCCCTTAAATTCGGTCTAGGGACCAAACCCGACCACTGGTGTCCAGCTGACATATGTTTTTTCAATCACATAGATAGTCTGAGTACCTCTGAAGGATCAAATCTTTTGGGCTCGGTGAGGTTAATTGAGAAGTAGCAGGCTCTCGCCCTATGACCCTAACCCTATAACCCTAACCCTATTCTGAACTGGAAACCCAATGGCAACCCTAACCCTATTCTGAACTGGAAACCCAATGGCAACCCTAACCCTAATTCTTTGTCTTCTCAGATATTGTCACCGGAGCAACTGTCGCCGGAGCAAATCACCTTTGCGCTTATTTTTGTCAAGCCATTGAAGTGGAGCGAGACTTTCCGATCCTGTCCATCAGTCTGTAACACTTATAAAATTTGAATAACCTAACAACCATGTTTGTAACCAAAATTGGTACAAGATGCTTGTCAGGGAACTCATTGTTATTTTGGGGTCAAAGGTCACATTTCTGGGCATGGGGGGGGGGGGGTACTCGCGTATATTTGGTATGCGAGGGTGTCCGGCTCCAATGGGGCAATTGTCAACAAGAAAACCTTAAACATGTGTCCACTTTTCAGACACGAAATCCTTAGGTATGGATCCAAATTTCCCTGATAGGATATTTTGAACCTGATTTGGTTTGAAACCTTTAGACATGGGTGTGTATTTAAAGAAAAATCCGTAGACATAGATACCCTTTTCTTCCAGTACAAATTTGAACATTATAGCAATTTCTGATAATTATACAACAAAGAGGATATCTTTATTGAAGTTTTCACAACAGAAACCTGACACAGTACACTAGATTCTGGTATCAATGTGTTTTAAATTGAGGACTTCTTCCAATGTTACTCATATTGCCATTTCCATTTAATGAATGAATTACTCAGCAAAAATGAATGAATAATGGCTTCTGTGTGGATCCCTTTCATAAATTCAAAATGATGACTCATTTAGAATACAAAGGCTTCATACACTGCTTTTCAAAGAAAAAAAATAATCAACTATTCTTTAACTTCAGTCAGGAATCTTTCTCATTGAAATTGTGATGCTGAAATAAGTCTCTGTTGTAATTTGATTTAAAGGTTCATCATTAAGCTGATTAGTTTAAATCTGTAAATGTGTTGCGCATATTATTGTTACATATTTCAGTACTTCTTATCCAGTCACATAAACTAAAAGAAAAAGAGTATGAATTGTTATAATAATGATAATGATGATAGTGATGATAATAATAATAATAATAATAATAATAATAATTATAATAATAATGATAATGATAATGATAATGATAATGATAATGATAATAATAATAATAATAATGATGAGAGGAAGAAGAAGAAGAAGAAGAAGAAGAAGAAGAAGAAGAAGAAGAAGAGGAGTAATAATAATACACAGCTTTTATATAGCGCATAATACATCAAGTGAAAATGTCGCTATGCACTGAGAAGAAAATGAGTAAACAGGGAAAAGAAAGTAAGGGGAACATAAATGGTTCTGTACTAATGGAGCCTTTGAACATTTTTCCAATAAAATAATAATAATAATAATCTACGGATTAATAACATACAATACTCAGAAAGTACTTGAACCACCCATCACCCTTCCCAGATCCACCT
>JZLH01S0076942.1:61743-77970 GCA_001188425.1 Eucidaris tribuloides | reverse complement strand
CAATCAATCAATCAATCAATCAATCAATCAATCAATCAATCAATCAATCAATCAATCAATCCATACATACATACATTAATAAATAAATAAAGATAAATAGAAAAATAGATAAATGAATATGAATAAATAAATAAAATAAAGTTTTTAACTTTACTTTTCAAGTACTTTCTAAGTATTATATGTTGTTATGCCATAGATTAGTATAACCATTATTTTATTGGAAAATGTTTCAAAGGCTTCCTCAGTACAGTAACTAACTTTTCCCTGTTTTTTTATTTTCTTCTCAGCGCATAGGGACATTTTTCATTTGATGTGTTATGCGCTATATAAAAACTGTGTATTATTATTATTATTATATATAAAAATAGATAGATAAATAAATAGATAGATAAATAAATACATGAATGAATAAATACATAATTTACATACAAATATACATAGGCCTACATACATGCATACATACGTATATACATACAATACATACAGACACACGTAATGAAATTAAAATGTCAGTTTGATCTTACATGTCACAATTGGACTTCAGCTATAAATGCTACGTGTTGTATAATTTTAGTCTCTTCAACTGTCAGTGGCTCAACACATAATTACCACACAGTAATTACAATCCGTTTTTTTTTTTTTTTACTTTTGTAATTAAGATGAGCCTCGAAAAATAGGCTCCTAGCTGACAGTCAAAGTGGGCTTCCAGAAGCAGAAGGTTGATAATAATTGGTGTGGACAATTTAAATGTAGGGAATCTCATTTGCAACCCTCCCATAACACAGCGAAACATTATTCATGCCCTTAGGCTATTTACAAAGAACTTGCCTGTGAAATGTGAAGATCAGAATTTACCTAGATTTTGAAAAATGTGCGATAAAACAACAGTTGTGTAGTGTACGTTCTAAGCACACTGTTCCAAATCTCACCTAGATACATGTATATCAAGCTGATTACAATAACAGATGGTTGTGCTGGCGTGTGTCAGGCACTGAAAGGAATGCAAGGTCATCTACACGTACCTTGCACTATGGCACTGTCCATGGAGGTAAAAGGAGACCTACATTCACTGTCCAAAAATAGACTAGTACTGGCTAGTACAATTTTTGTCACCAAGACAAAAAAAAATCAAATCGAAATCAAACATTTATAATTCCACTAAAACTGCACATTCAACTCCTACATTTTGCTGAAGGTTCTTAAATATCATTTTCTTCTACCCTCCCTACTCAAAAATATTGCAACATACACTGTAACGCATACAGTTTACGTTGAAGGGCTATTTCTAAAATGATGTCCTAATTCCGTTTATTATTGGAAAATAACAAATTATTGAAAAAGACATCAATGAATATTCTATCTCGTTTCTTCTCTGAGGCGGAGGGATTATTAAATGCAGGCGCATTCAACGACACAGGGGCTGGAACTTAAAATTTAACCCTTTTTTAGCTCCCCGTAGGGATGGGGTGTTAAGTCACATTAGCATCGTAATTCGGTTTCATATTTCCAATGAAACTGTTTTAATGGTTTGGAAAGACTTCCAGCAAACAAAAAATGTCACTATGTTCCTCTGAAAGGGTCTCAGAAAAAAGACCACACCCCTCGAAGACGAAAGTGACCTCCTATCTCCATAAGACAGTGGTAAGGAGAAAACGCGCCATATTTTAAACAGACCTCTTCAAGATATAATTCCTTATTCTTGTTCAATTCTAAAGGCAGTTTATTATTGTAAACATCTTAAAATTTACTGTCATGAGACTTCTCAGGACATTGGATATAATGATGCGAAGAGAAAGCCATCATCTTTAGTTAGTAGCCTTATCCTCCTTGTCACTATCTTATGAAGATAGGAGGTCACTTTCATCTTCGAGGGGTGTGGTCTTCTTCTCTGAGACGCCCCTTCGAGAACATATTGATATTTTTTGTTTGCTGGAAGTTTTCAGCAAACCATCCAAAACGCGTTTCATTGGTAATATGAAACCGAATTACTAATGCTAGTGAGAATTAACACCCCACCCCTATAGGAGACGAAAAAATGTTAAATTTTATGTTCCAGTCCTCTGTCGTAGGCGCGCCTGCATTTGATAAATCTCTCCGCCTTGGAGAAGAAATGAGAATGAATATTCATTGATGTCTTTTCAAATATTTTTTTTTATTTTCCAATAATAAACGGAGGTTAGGACATCATGTTAGAAGACCCCTTCACGTAAAATGTAATGCAGTTATAGTGTAATGTTCAAATATTTTTGCAGCAATGTTGAATTTTAGGCGTGCAAAAAGAGACACAGCACGCCTTTAATGGATAGCGACAATAGACAGCCAACGGTCTGAAATAATAACCCAACCGACTCTAATCACTAATAAATGAATAAGTGATGATAATCAAAGGGATAACTAAATAAACAGTAAATAAAGAAATATATACAATTATTCAATTTCTTACTGTTCGGCTAAATGATGTTCAATTTGTATAAGTTTCATATCGTTTTCAGGGCAGTGAAATTTTCGAAAGAGAAATAAGGTCCAACTTGTGATAAGCTCATTGCACAATCATGTTTAATACAGTATGCCTTTCAAGGCATGAGATAAACACTAAAGTAAGTGCATTTTGAGTCACTGTGAAAACAAATCATAGGCGGGGGTTTGAACCCATGACCTACACATAACTAGACAACGTCATTACCACTGGGCCACCGAGAATGCCCGATGGCCTGTGTTAATTTTAGGTTCTTATCCAGAGAGCAGGGCTACTGAAAATGATTATGAATAATTGTAAAATATTCAGAAGCACATTGTAATTTCCGAAACCGATCTGAGTCAACACCGGTGTGTTGGCTCAGTTGGTAGAGCGTCCGCCTCACAACCGGGAGGTTGGGAGTTCAAGCCCGTTCAAACCCCGGCCGCATCAGACCAAAAAACGTTAAAAAATGGGAGTTGCTGCTACCATGTTTGGCGTTCAACAATTTAAGGGATAGAGCAAAGTCGATCTGGCGCTGCTCAGTGGCTGTCGGGCCCACGATCAATTGGGCAAAATGAGTTTTTCGGAAGATTTCTATTTGTGATGTCTATTCCGAATAAAATATGGATTATTAAAAATCGCATGGTTAAATCTGTATGCACTCCAGTATTTACTTATCATTTATACCTGCTTAGTGATTTTTGAATAAGGATTTGTGAAGTTATGTTAAATGATATTTTCTGCCTGAAATCCAAATGCGGATATAACGGTCATAAATCTTACACAAACCGCGAGTGGGCAACAAAAATGACATTCTTTCTATTCACTCGTACAGAGGAACTTAGGCTAATGTACATTTGATCAAGGAATGTATTATTATTCATTCTTAACCGACAAATCTTTCATTGTTATATTTCCTCAAGATCCACCGCTTCTATTCTAGTAATATTGATAATAATAGTTTTCAACAGCTCCTAATCTCTGCTGTTAATTCGTAGCTGTCAACCAAATCTTCAATGGTTTAACTCGCTAACCACACCCATTACTGTGATTGGTCAGTCATTGCCAAGACATCAAACTAAGGTCCAATCACAGACCTGCATTGTGATTGGCGTGACGTCTGCGCACATGTCCAGCTGTTGATCGAAAATTGATCGATAGAATTTGTGCTATCGTAAAATGGAATCGGCCGGGGCGGCAGCGCATGCAAGCATGAAGGGCAAAGTCCACCACCCTACCGCACCGCGCAGTATACGATATGCATGAGTATTTCACAAAGTTACTTCCTCAAAGTTGCATTGATCGTATGTATTATCCACAAAACCGTATTGAAGTATGTGATACTGCTGGTAAATCCGTGCAGCTGGGAATGATGGAGGAAACGTATCAAACCAACAGTTCACAGGACAACGTTGCATGTTTCGAGTTTGTGTTTAACTATGTGATGCGGTTTTTTCCGATGCACGTAAGATGGGGGACCTTGGCGGTGTCGGTGGTCCGGGGGCCGGAGCCCGGTGCCGGTGGCGTGGTTGGTGGTGGACGGTCAGTGTGTGAAAAATGCCGCGGCAATGGTGCAGGCTGGATATCGAAGTATAACAAAGTGACTATTGGGCCAGGAAAGTCCCTCCAGATGAGCTGGTCGTGTTTGTCCAGGATGTTTGTACTATGGATAATGACAGTATTAATACTGGGACCTGTTACTGGGGTAAGTACGAGTGAAAAAGAAAGTCAGATTTAGACCGGCTGCATTGAATAGGAAGGTCTAACGATAGATGTTACAAGTTACAAATTGCCGTTCTGGTTTTGATAAAGAAATTGTAGGCTAATTGCAAATTCAAAACTTTTGAAATATTACCAGTACGTTTGATCAGGGTTCACATGTCATGTCTCGTGTACGTCTTTTCTTTTCTTTTTACTTCTCACAAACACTAGTAGATCTACTAGTAGTAAATGTATGTAGGCTAATAAGAAAAAACGAAAATAATGGGATACAAGCTGTTTACTTCTCTAGAATTAGTAGAAAATCAGCTCGCTTGTTGGATGTATATTTTGCATAGATCCTGCATCATGACTAGACCGAAGGCTTCGGCCTGTGTCGAGTTCGGTCGTTTTTCAGAGGTTTTAACGGACGATTTGGACAGACATTTTACATACACCGATCTTACCTTCTCTCCACAGATCGGTGTATGTAAAATGTCCGTCCAAATCGTCCGTTAAAACCTCTGAAAAACGTCCGAACTCGACACAGGCCGAAGCCTTCGGTCTACATCATGACATGACTTCAGTTCAGGCCAATTTTGCTTCAATCCCCATCAGTACAGTGTATGCATCTAGGGCATGTCAACCCATGTCAATCAATATAATTGCCCCATCACAGTGAGGACAGTTCAGTATGCTGATGGTCTTCCCGCGGATGAAGTCCTGGCACATGTCCTTTCAACTTCTTCAAGTTTCTAATTGCTTGTTCCACCCCCCTCCCCCCTACCCCCCCCCTACCCCCCCTACCCCCCCCCGGGACTTCTATAAGTATGTGATTGTGAATCTGAAGAGAAGAAAAAGAAGAAAATGTTATTGTGAAGCTAAAGAAGTAAAGGAAAAAAGATGAAAGTGGTGGGAGATTCTTTGGACCCGTGTCTAGTGATTCTCGGGTTCATGAGAAGGTGTGTATGATGATCTAAAAACTTTGGACCAAGTTTAATCATGTTCCTATCTCATGAGAAATAAGTGCTTTATGTTTAGGGATCATTTCTTTAGTGAAAGAAAAAGCTATTAAACCTTACCCATACAAAAATAAACCTGAACTGCACACTCTGGTGTGCAAATGAAGGAAAGTGAACTGTGAGAATAGACTGAATAAACAAGCAAACCAGGCACATACCTGTAGTCTATATTCTGTGTGGAAGTGAAATAACAAATTGCTGTCATAGTTCTCATTTCTGAAAGGGGACTTGATATGATGCACCACGTGTTACCCAGGGGTACAGTTGTACCCCATTGTACCGTGTTGTGCAGCATCCTCTTGTGTCAAAAAAATGTAGTTTCTTTGGTTATATTCACTGAGATCAGTGGTTATGATGCAGAGGCTACGCAAGTGCATAACAAAAAGACATTTACTTACAAAAAGTGGGGTGAAAATGAAGGTAAAGTTGTTATTTTCACACTTGAAGCATAACTTTACACAGTTTTGTAACCCAGGGCACAGTGCTAAAAAAAATAATTAAACAAAATGGCAGATTTCTATTTGGTACCCCATTTGTACCATTCATGTCATCATATTGTGCAAAATTGCACAGGTCTGTGACAGGTTATTGGTTTTTGATGATTACTCATACACTGTAGTTAATTTTACCACTTACATTTAGCTACATGTACGTGTACTGTGCAAAACCCCTTTTCTATCACACAGTTCTAACCAACAAAGTATTAGTAACAATATTCTTTCTGACCAAAAACTTGGATGTTATACAAAATAACAAAATTGGTAAACATGTATTAATGTGAAAGGGGAAGTACGCAATTGACATGCATGTATGAGCACCCACATGCAATGCATTCTAGTGGATAAAATCTTGCAATAGAATAACAAAATAATGAAAAAGTATCTTATCAAGATGATATCTACTGATTTTTTTCAAACATTGCATGTTAGATATTTCAACTGATGTCAAATTTCAATGATCCCCAAATACTAAGTTTTAGGTACATTGTACTACATGTACATGTATGTTTTCTAATAATTTAAACATCACAATTTGTCACTTTAAACACTTTTCAGTAGAAAACTTACTTTGTGAAAGATTGACAAAAAAGTTGTCTGATCGACCAGAACTGTACTTGGGCTTTAAAGGCACTGTATAACAATGTTTCCAGTTTAAAAAATCTGAGCTACATGATTCCCCATGCTACTAGTGTCTTTGATAGAGTCTAAAAATGAAGCCCTGAAAAAAATTGCAGTGTAAAACAATCATTAAGTGCTTTAAAAAAGTGAAAATCATTGAGAGACCATTCCAGCTTTTCTCCATAGACTGCTGTGTTGCAGAATTTCCTATCGCCTGATATAAAATTAATGTGCCAATTTGTATCTGCACATATTGTACTAGTGACAGCATAACTGTCCAAACTTTTGTGTTCTAGGGTGTTTATTTGTCCATTCAAACTCTGTCAGATATGTCAGATTGCAAAGTTCAACAATTTTTTAAACGGGTCTTCCACAGTGTTATATAGTGTCATTAAAGAAACATTGTTATACAATGCCTTTAAGGTAGAATGATTGATTTATAAAATACAGTATATCAGTAGCCAATTCATATGATTGACTTTTTTTTAGTGATGCCTCTGCTTTGCAAAACAACTTCAGTCCAGATTATTTATGAGTTTTGGCTGTAACGGAATTGTTATCATTTTTATGTTGGTCTGAGTGTGCAACAAGTGTATACATACATGTATGAGGGCGTACTGTTCATACACAATAAATTTATTTACATATTATGGGTTATAAACCAATATTTGATTTGATTAAACCACATTTCCACATTTGTATTAAAAAAAGTTTGCTTTTCAGTGAATTGCACTTTTTGATACACATGCTTGGTTGCACAGTGTAATTTTCTTCGTTTTCATCATCATCATCTGGAATAAAGAACTATCTAAGATATAGTGTAATTTGTAATATACATCAGGGCTCGACACTAGCACTTGCTAGCTTGCCCGGGGCAAGTAACATTTCATCTCGGGCAAGTAAAAACACAAAATGTCAAAATTTACTTGCCCAATTGGGCAAGTAAACTTTTGATCATGAAATGAGCAAAACATAAGAACCTTGCCAAAAATGAACAAAATACATCTAAATTTTGTGTTCAGTTAACTTTTAATACTAAATTTCATCGTTATCTTGTTCATTGTACTCAATTTTCAATTCGTAATTCACACCTTTTGCAACCTCCAGAAGTACACTAACAAACATCCTATTTCTATCAAAGGGCCTTGTTGGTCAAAATGAGTGAGAAATCATTTTTTAATGATTGTGATTAATTTGTTTATTTTCGGGCAAGTAAATTTTTCATTCGGGCAAGTAAAAATCTGAAAGTGATCATTTTACTTGCCCAAAGGGCAAGTATGAAAAAAAGTTAGTGTGGAGCCCTGTATACATGCAATAACCTGACAAGTCTAGAAAAGGTATCATACTTTTATTTACAATTTTTCTAGACAAATTGCTTCTCCATCATAGTGTAAAAAGTGATTGCTGTTTGAATATGGTACACTCAAAAACTTTCTGACAAGTCTTGAAAGGGTATCATACTTTTATCTACAATTTTTCTAGACAAATCACTTCTCCATCATAGTGTAAAAAGTTGCATGTATTGCTGTTTGACTTTGAATATGATACTATACTCAGAATTTTGCTCAATGTGTTAAGAATTTTGTTTTGCTTGTATATTCATGACTGTTTAGTGTCAATGTAACAGACACCAGTAAAAACTTGATAACTGAAAGGGTAGGCTTACTGGGTAGATATTTACTGCAAATTGACCAGACAATTACCAAAGTGCAGGATGGTTATGAGCAACATTTAATATACATGTAGTAGGTCAATGATAATGATAGTGCCTAGTTTTACATTATTTTGATAAAAATAAAGCAAACACAAAACAAATAAACAAGACATTTACTACACCCACTCTAATGTGTGAATTATTTGCTTCTCACCCCTGTTCCCACCATGCATTGTATTGGACCGTCCATTACAATAAATCAATGCACAAAACTTGTCAACACTCAGAGAACAGCAACCTACACATTCTGTTCTATATTTAGATATTGAAATATGAATTGTGGAATATATGGTCTAATGCCCATAAAAGCTTGCCGGTGGGGAAAAAGAGTCAATGATCTGTGAAAACTGAAAAGTTATTCATTGTGTCAAAACCGATATGTACATGTAGATTGTATAATTCCCATTACGTATGGGTAAAGTACCTTGCATGGTTTACGAGGGGGTGTGTACAGACCTTTTGGGGTTCACAAACTGTAACAGGGACTACATGTAAGCATTGTTGGACCGTAGAAGCTGATTCACAAAGTTCTCACTGTTAAAGACGCTATATAACACTGTGGAAGACCCGTTTAAAAAATTGTTGAACTTTGCTATCTGACATATCTGACAGTGTTTGAATGGACAAATTAACATCCTAGAACACAAAAGTTTGGACAGTTATGCTGTCACTAGTACAATATTTGCAGATACAAATTGGCACATTATTTATTCTCACCCGATAGGAAATTCTGCAACACAGCAGTCTATGGGGCAAAGCTGGAATGGTCTCTCAATGATTTTCACTAAAGCACTTAATGATTGTTTTAAACTGCAATTTTTTCAGGGCTTCATTTTTAGACAGTATCAGAGACACTGGTAGCATGGGGAATCACGTAGCTTCAATTTTTAAAACTGGAAACACTGTTATACAATGCCTTTAAAGCATAATGGAAGTTTTTGCTTTCTGTCAACTTCTTCAATCCTTCTGTTGTAGACCATACCGTCCCTGTTTTGATTCAATTAGAAATGTATTCCTGAAAAAAAAGCTAAAAGCAATTTGGTTACAAAATTTGATCATGGTAGCATTGATTGATAATTCCCATGTTCATCCATTAGTGTATTATGGTTGCAAATCATGCTATAATGTGTAGTGGATCAATCTCAGCTACATGTATATGCTTTACTTCACAGATCAAGCATAAAGCATGACAAGTACTTCGCTACTTCATGTACAGTACATGTACGTGAACTTATGGGTAAAACCCACTAACACGTTTCAACATCATTTTCACTTTCTGTGCTTGTTGTCTCAAAATAATGAACACAAACATGCTTTCTCTTTTATCACTATGGTAGTAGGATTCACCCCTTTAGTACCAAATACAGTATAAAATACTGCAAATACAAGCCTTGTGTTAGAATGGTACAGAGGGGGCTATGATCCCTGCCTCTTTTTCTGATAAGTGCCATCAGTTAAAGGCAGGGCATCTCTTTTGCATGCCTAAAAAATTAACATTGTGTAAATACAATGGCATGTAGAAGAAAAAACCATCTGAGAACCTTTGGCAAAGTATAGGAGCTAGAAACTCAGTTTTAGTGGAATTACAGTATAGTGACCGTTAGACTCTGATTTTTTTCTCGTGAGAGAAAAATTCCTACCATAGAACGTACACTAAACGGCTACTGTTTTTCTTTCGCATTTTTCCAATTCTAGGTAATCACTGACCCCCAGATTTCACAGACATGCCCTTCATCAATAATAGGGGCATGGGTCATCTTTTCCTTGTCTGTGGGGATGTTTGCAAATGAGATCCACTGCCTTTAAGTACTGCATTAGTCGAGAACTTCTTGGTATCTCATTTTCCTGCTAGACTCTCTTTGAAAAAAGTACTTACCGGTACTTGTAAAATTTGTTAAATTATGCACTTTGGAACTGAGTGTTTGGTCAAAAGTAAAGACTTAGCTAGAAAACACATTTCTTATGATTTTAGTTTAAGTTATTAATGATCTTTTTTCATCCCATGATAAAACTTTCTTTGAAGGAGGTACCTACACATTTATTTGATAGATTGTGCGGTTTTGTGCTGAGTGTTTGGGGAGCATTGGAGACTCAGATAGAAAATACATGTTTTTAGTTCAGTTCATCAAGAAACTACGTTTTGATCCTATCATGAAACTTTCTTTGAAAAAAAAACAACTACATAACTACACATAATTTCATAAATTTTGCAGTTTTGCATTTTTCACTGGTGTTTGGGGAGAAGTGGAGACTGAGCTACATGTAGAAAACACATTTCTTATGTTTTATTAATGATCCTTTTTATTCCATGATAAATCTTTCTTTGAAGAACATACCTACACATTTATTTTATAAGTCATTGCAAGTAGTATTTGGGTAGAGTTGAAGACTTAGACAAAGAATGTATTTCATATGTTTCTAGTTCAAGTTATTAATAATACTTATTTTCCTGTGATAAAACATCAAAAACAAAATACCTGCTTTAACTTTATTTCATAAATTATGTAGTTTTGCCATGATTGTTTGGGGGAATGTGAAGACTTCTATTAAAATTATGTTTTTAGTTCAAGATTAAAATTAATGAGCCTTTTTGTCAAATTGAAAACAACTTAAGTCAAACCTACATGATTAATCATGTAAATTATTATGCATTTCTTGGAATAAACCAACCATAATGAGTCATTTGTTTAAATGTTCATGGACTTTAAACCTTATACATCTAGGGAAATGGTGGGATTGGAACTTGGAAGTAGTCCTCAATTTATAGGACACATAACACAAACATTAAGTACATGTACTAAAAGTATTCTGATTGAGGTTTCTGTTGGGAAAATATCACGGTCAGACATTTTCTCTTTGTTGTGAAATTAGTGCCAGAAAATGCTGTGATGGTCAAATCTGTTGTGTAAGCTCTAAATATGAGATTAATTTATGTCCAGGTCATATTTCGATTTAGTACTGGTATATGAATGCTCATAATGAGTTGAAAACAATTGTGCCAGCCTAGAAATACATTCTAGCCAGCATACATGTAGGTACATGTATTGTTATGTTTCAACTCATTTGGTACTTCAGGCATTTTGAATTCTCCCAATCATGTCACTGCCCTTTAGACAAAGGGATATGGGTTTTTCTGAATACTTCCATGATATGTATTAAACTGATGAAAACTCTTAACTGGTTTTTCCTGAAGTGCAGATTTTAGACAATACTTCCACGATGTAACTAATAAATACTCGGTACTGGGTTTTCCTCAAGTGCAGTTTTTAGACAATACTTCCACGATATATAACTTATAAAAACTCTTAACTGGGTTTTCCTGAAGTGCAGT
Source organism: Eucidaris tribuloides (assembly GCA_001188425.1). NCBI lineage: Eukaryota > Metazoa > Echinodermata > Echinoidea > Cidaroida > Cidaridae > Eucidaris > Eucidaris tribuloides. The sequence continues at coordinate 66,629 of JZLH01S0076942.1, read as the reverse complement.
TTTTGGACAATACTTCCATGATATGTAAGAAATAAAAACTCTTAAAGGCAAGGTTCACCCGGACGATAAGTTGGTTTTGATAAAAGCAGAAAAATGAGAGACACATATAAAAGAAAGTTTGGCGAAAATCCACCAAAGAATAACAGAGTTATGAAGTTTCAAAGTGTTCAATCTGTGACGTCACATGCGAGCAGCTCCCCAAATGCCATGTGATATAAATTCCATAAAGTGCCGTTTTCTCAGAAATTTGAAAATGATTATACCTGTGCTTTCAATATATTATCAGAAACATTTTTTTCATAGGCTTCAATGAAAAAAAAAATTCAATTATCATGAACCACTGAAAAATGACAATTTATGGAATTTATATTACATTACATACATGTACAGTGTATGGGGAGCTGCTCGCATGTGACGTCACAAAACTAAAACTTTAAAACTTCATAACTCTGTTATTGTTTGGTGGATTTTCGCCATACTTTCTTTTATATGTTTCTCTCATTTTTCTCCTTTTATTAAAACCAACTAATCGTCAGGGTGAACCTCGACTTTAATTGTGAAACTGAGTAGCATACCACAGGAAGGTGTAGGTGTTTGAACAATGTCAGGAATATGTCATTCAGCGTGTTTCTACAGAAAAATAGTGGAAAACGGTTTATCTTTTCCAGAATCGAAAAACCATATCGCCTTTAAACCAACCTGTTTCTACAGAGTGAATAATCCGATTAGCTCCCATTCCGTGTCGCAAATACCGCGTCAATCGGAAATCAGGAAATTCAACCTATGACCTTGCAATGCATTGTGGTATATGAACTGGTCTGAAATATGCAGTCACAGGCATGTATTTTCACACGCATCGGTGACCCCTTCTTCCGCCAGACAAAGAAAAGTTAAACAGAAAAGTTAAACGGATTAACACAGCAATAACCACCTCTGGAAGGTGTTATGATAAACCGTATTGGGTCAGATCAATAAACCGTATCGCGTCTGTTTCTACAGGAAAGTTTTCCGGAATTCTGGATACTTAAGCAAGTAATACCGTTTAACGATTTTCTGTAGAAACACGCCGATTGTATGTTTGTACAAATATAAAAAATGTCTTTCCTGTTTTTTTTCCTTCTGATTGTAAGAGCGTCTGCATAAATGTACACTCAAATGATTGTGGTCTTTTTTTTTGTAAGTGTGTTATTTGCTTGTATTAGGGGAAAAATAAACATTGAGGAAAGAGGAATTTTGAGATTACAATTTAGTTTGTGCTAGAATTTTTTTCTGTGTACTCTTGGTGTTTACATCCACAGAAAAATATGTATTTTATTTGAATAGAATCTGTTGATAATTTTCATAGTTTCTGTTGGATTAGAGTGTATAAAATTTTTTTCTAATGTGTCAATATCATGTGATATGTATGTGATAGAAAATGTATGTATTCTGGCTATAGAACTCTTTTATGTGGGATCATATTCATGACCAAGAAATAATGGGAAATATATAAATAAACGGACGAGGAAATATCATTCTCTCTGAGAAGAATTATATTTGATTAGGGCATAATTTAAAGGTAAATTACATGATTGGTGGTAACATACCTTCCAACCAGTAAGATGTTATCAGATTTAGTAAGATTTTTCATCATCCAAATCCACAATTCAAGATTTTCTGAAGAATGTGCAGTATACATGTACATGTACTTATACCATGTGATTTTGACAGAGTAGATTTTTACCTTAAATTTGCATTAAGAATATGATTTTTAATCTGTATCAATAAGATTTTTATGTTGGGAGGTTGGCAGGTACATGTATGGTGTAGTCCTCAACTTGGGGTAAAAACTAATTCTAGAATCAAGTAAACTGCGCAAGGATTCTACTGTGAAAATTTTGTAGTCAAAAGATGACTCATTTCAAATTACTTCCATCAGTATGTCTTGTAACAGACAAATCTGTAGTGTAGCTTTCTATGTAGTTCAATTCTCTCAAGCCTCAAGAGAATTAAACTGCTGGCCTGTTGATGCTTGATTCTCCTTAAGTAAACAAACTCAAGACAAATCCTTCCAGCCAGGAGATACACTCTAGCTGGTATATATATCTTTCAACCAGTTTACTTTAAAGGCAGGGGATCTCTTTTGCATGCCTAAAAATTAACATTGTGTACAATGGCATTTAGAAGAAAATGCCATCTGGGAACCTTTAGCAAAATATAGGAGCTAGAAACTCAGTTTTAGTGGAATTATAGTGACCGTTAGACTGTGATTTGAATTTTTTCTTGCGAGAAAAAAATTCCTACCATAGAACGTACACTAAACGGCTATTGTTTTTCTTTTGCATTTTGCAAATTCTACGTAATTACTGACCCCCAAATTTCACAGACATGCCTTTCATCAATAGCCTAAGGGCATGGGTTATCTTTTCCTGGTCTATGGGGATGTTTACAAATGAGATCCACTGCCTTTAAGGCATTTGTTCATATCTCCCAATTATTTCACTGCCCTTTAAAATATGTGATGGTAAATTTGTGTAGTATGGATGTTGTACTCTGATATGTGGGATCGTATGACCAAGAGATAATAGGAAATATTAATAAAACCCAATAAAAAGCATAAAAATAAACTGACAAGGAAATGTCACTCTCTGAGAAGAATGATATTTGATTAGGGCATATCAAAATTGTGGGCAGTTCCAGCGTTACGGACATTACATTCAGACATTTTTTTGCAACTTTGGGGGCTTATTTCTAGAAATCATCATTATCATTATGAACTTATTTGTGGTAATCTCACACAGGTCACCCTGAAGTGTTAACAGTTTAAATTTGAATTAGTTTCTATTTATCGTTTGAAAGTTATCACACATAATGCTTGCCGTTACAGACATTACATTTTTTGGACAAGACTTTTCACCCACCAATGCATTTTTCAAAAAATGTGTGCGCTTAAGCATGAAGTGAAGCCAATTTTCTTCTGAAATGGGTGCTGAGGACCTATAGTTGTAGGATGACAATTAGTATATCCCATACAGGACCATAAATGTTGCGTTACGGACATTACATTTTCAACGTTATGGACATTACACCTTGGACCACTTTTTTAGGTCCTAATATTTATACTTAAAAGCATTTGATAACTAATGTAAAGCTAATAGTAGTCATTTTTGGTCCTTTCTTAACTATAAACTACTTTAAATTAATTCCAAAGTGCTGTTGAATGTGAAATAATGAGACTCAAAAATTGTGCATTTTTCAAAAAAGATAAGAAAATTTTGCAAGAAAATGGGTTTTTTTTGAAGAAAAGTATGTCTAAACATACTTCAAATGTATTCAAATACATGTACCACTCAAATTAAAGAGTTCGATGAGTTCTATTGTATGATACTAAATATATCACTGCACATTTTTTAGAATTATTACAGATTTCATGATTTTGAGTTCGGGTAACATTTTTCGCGGAATTGCCCTTGTGGTAAACAAATGGAACAGAAACTGAGAAAAAAACATTAAGAGAGTTATAAATGGTATGCTCAATACATAAGTGAAACACACTGCCATACTAGTATGACAAAAAATGAAAAGCAAAATCAAATGATATCATAGACAAAAATTAAGGAAATGAGGTGGAGATGGACAGGGCACTTATATCTAGAACCCAAGACAACAGAAGGACTAAGAAACTTACAGAATGACAACCAAGAAGAAGAGGTAAAAGAGGTAGACAAAGGAGATGAAAAGTGACTGGAAATGGATTGAGGAGGGTTTTATCCAACGATAGTTGGATAGTGTCAGATGATAGTGATGATGATGATGATGATGATGATGATGATGATGATGATGATGATGATGATAATGGAGGTAATAATGATGATGAAGGTGATGATGATGATCGATGATGATGATGATGATGGTGACGAATAAACAACATGCAAGTCAAAGAAGTGTTACAATTACTAGTACTCGTGACTCTGTTTTAACCTCTTGCCTCCAAGATTTTAAGGTTTCTATAGTGTTAAAGGTATTGGCTAACATTTACCACAGTTAAAAAAATCTGAGCCACATGATTCCCCATGCTACCAGTGTCTTTGATGAGGTCTAAAAATGAAGCCCTGAAAAAAATTGTAATTCAAAATGATTATTTAGTGCTTTAAAAAAGTGAAAATCTGAAGTTGACCAGATTCACTTGTACATTTCCTCCCATAGACTTACTGTGTGTACACCTATATAGGCTATTAAAACTCGCCCCGAGGTTTAATTGTTTATTTATGCATAACTTGCCATTGGCAGTGTAACTTTCCAAACTTTTGTATTTTAGGGTGTTTATTCGCCCATTTGAACACTACTACGTAGCTCAGATATCAAAGTTTGACAATTTTTTGAATTGAAGCTCCAATGTTAGCCTATCACTTAAATACCTGATACATCTGGTTCCCATGTGTTGGCCAAAAGTACCAAGCTCCTGTGAAATTACACACATTCAAGGAAATGAAAGTGAAAAAAAAGGCCATGTCACCATCTTCCGAGGCCAAGACCGAGTCCGAGTCACTACCTTCCGAGGCCGAGGCCGAGTCTGAGTCACTGTTGTCCGAGTCCGAGTCCGAGGCCGAGGCCGAGTCCGAGTCACCAACATACAAAATAATGTAATATTTTAAGGCATTGTTTTAACCTTTTAAAATCACTTAGTTTGAAACCCTGTACAATCAATCAAATTCAATCATTCAACCAACCATTCATTGAAATCAACCAATTACTGAAATTTATGACAAACTTCAAACAAAGTAAAGCACAATTTGCTGACTTTAAAATAAACAATATTTAATGTAAATGACTCAAATGTCATCAGATTATCAAGCTAATAAACATGTATCAACTTTCATAGTGCCTGTGTTGTTACAGTAATAGCG
>JZLH01S0076942.1:34996-58262 GCA_001188425.1 Eucidaris tribuloides | reverse complement strand
ATACATTTGCACATGTCTGTTTTATGAAACATTGCCATTTTCACTTGACAACTTCTTGTTTAAATGTTGACATAAGGGATCTCATGCACAGCTGCTTAATGAATGAATCCTTCATAAAAAAATTGTTAACACTTTAAATGCTAGTTACCCCCCCCCCCAAAAAAAAATGTCTGCCCAATTATACAGTTCTGTATATTCCAATATTTTCGCGGTTTTGGACTAAATTTCAAAATTATTGAGTGCTAATTTTCGCAATTTTAGTGGTGATTTCATTAATGTGAATAGACATGAACCAAAGTGGAAATTTTCGCAATAACTGACTCGCAAAATTCGCGAAAATAGAACCACCGCCAAAAGTCTGGAATAAAAATCTTGTACACTGATTTCCTTTAGTGGGAATTTTATAAAATGTGAAATTAATTCCTCATTGTACATGCAGGGCCTTTAGGCATTTGGAGAAATGTATTAACAAAAGTTGACTTAATTCAGGGGTCGTGCTAACTTTTTATTTAACTAGCCAGGCGGAATAGTTGACATAAATTTTGGGTAGTCCGCTAGAATTCTGTCTAGCCTGCCCCCCCCCCCCCCCAAAAAAAAATGAATATTTTTCATACTGTTTTGTGCGACATTAAAGAAATAGTTTGGCTTACCATGCGGACTAGTTATTCTAGATTTAGGCTAGTCCACCATGACTTTTGCTAGCCATTGGCTAGTGGGCTACTGTTAACCATGAACACTGCCTATATACATACAGTACACCTTGCAAACTGATATCCAATCTGAAAAAAATGTGTGACTATGTGAGTATACATGTATACAGTAATTTAGAAGAAATGGAAATCTGCATTTTTTCATAATTTGGGTAAACTTAGGGAAATTACATGCATTACACTAAAATCCTCAATTTCCCTTCCTTTGTTGTACTGCCAATAATGTGCCTCCACACAACTCATGGTAAAGGACCTACCCAGTTTGAAAGTCTCCATTCTGGTTTTCCAAAAAAAAAATTTTGGACGTACCATTATACACAACCCACATTGTGCGTGGAAGTCATGTTTCCTGCCCAACAACGTAAATTGCACGTAGGTACACACACGGTCACAGACATCAAATGACCCGCGGGCCAGCTCACCCACAGGGCATAGGTAGATAATATGTAATTGGCATTTTAAACTTGCGTGAATCCCTCGGCTATTTCTATTTCAAGACTGGGTCCATTCTAAAAGTTTTTAACCCCGGTATCGTGTTACTCCATTAGCCGGGAACCGCTAAATGTTAACAGCGCCGAGCATCCTATTCTACTTACTAATTGCCGAGGATTCATGTCATGTTGTCAAACAGATATGTGCACACCCAAATTGTGAGAACCTTGTTATTCTTAATAATAAACCCATAATTTCTTTAAGCTTTGTGTCTCAAAAATAATTTTGAACAATTAAATCGAGTTAAACAGTTGTCAAACATTGATATCTGAGCTACATGGTACAAAATAAAACATCCTAGAAACAAAACTTTGGAAAGTTATGCTGCCACTGGCAAGATATATGAATAAATATCACCCTTGAATTACCACTGGGGTGGAGTATAAAATAGCCTAGATCTACACACAGTAGTCTATGGGAGGATCTGGACAGGATGAATTTGGTCAACCCGAGTACTCACAGATTTTCACTTTATCAAAGCACTAAATAATCATTTTGAAATATAATGTTTTTCGGAGCTTCATTTTTAGACCTTATCAAAAACACTTAGAGCATGGAGGATTATGTAACACAATTTGATGCAATCTTTTTCGCCTAGTTACGTTCTTATGCGATGATCAGAATTGACAATTAATTGTGTGATCGTAGGAAAATTTTGAAATGTACGCAATTTGGTATGATCGACATGATTGCCATGACTTACCTCAAGACTGGGTAAGATCTTATTAGATCATCACGATTTAGACCACGATTTCAACGACGGGGAGGGGGGGGGAGGGGGACACTCGACTTACAATGTGATACCTATGTGCCACACCGAAGTAAAAAATCGGGGGCTGTGGAACTGGCTTGGGCGAAAAATGGGGGTCTCCAGAACTGGAGCTAAGACTTCAGAAGACCTCAAAATGCTATGCTTCGGAACTGCACCATATCGAAGTTGGCGCGCCATGCTGAAAGTGCAATGCTCTGGCCCTTTGTGGTGCGGCCAAGCAAAAAATCAGTAGCAAAACTAAAGTGCGGTGGTCTAGAATGGCCTTTTAGGGATGCATTGGTAAGAGGAACAGCAAATTTGGGGGTCTCTGGAACTGAAAAAAATTCAAAAATTTTCTGTGGCTTCTGAAATTGTGATGCTCTGGAACGGACATTTGGACTGAAAATGGGGGTCTCAACCGTAGGTATCACACAATTAAAGTGCCCTAAAGCCCCCCCCCACCCCACCCCCCCCCCAAGGATTTCAAAAGTGCCACAAATTATGAATGTGGGAATGCCCCTTTATATTTAAATCAAATCATGTCCGATGGGTTAAACTACAGTTCATGTATGCTGGCAGGATATTTGAGACTTGGATACCTGTCATAAGGAAAGAAATATTATATAGATCATGTTGTGGAATGAATGCCTTGCTATATGTATTGTATGTGTACCTACAGTTACATGTAGTTCTAATGTTACACTTTCAGGAAATCAGCTTTGAGTTCAACTTACAACTACAGGTGTATGCACTTCATGTTGCACAGCACATAATAGTAATAATAATGATAATAATAATACAAGCACATTTTCCAAATACATGCTCATGTTCAAATGCGCTTTCTTAATTTCTTAATTAAACAGATGGGATTTGAGTTGTTGTTTGAAGAGACCAAAGGAGTGTTTGTAGATATTGAGGTATTATTTTCCGGAGTTGGGGAGCGGCAGTTGAAAACATTCTTTCACCAAGCGTAGAGAGTATCTTGGCAGATGGATGGACTAGCATGATGCCCTGTGAGGAGCAGAGAGAGTACCTGGATGGTTAGCTAGTTGTAATGAGTTCAGATTATTATGTGGAGGAGCTAGATTGTGGATGCACTTGAAGGTCAGGAGGAGTCAGGAGTATTTTGAAGAGAACTCTGGATCTGATTGGCAACCAGTGAAGTTGATTTAGAATTGGAGTCATGTGACAGAATTGAGGCGATCTTGTGATGAGCCTTGCTGCTGTGTTTTAAATTCGATGGAGTTTGTCTATATTCATGTCTGTGTATATGATGAAACCTGTTTTTATTCTGTTAGGCTAACATTGTGGAGCTTCAATTAAAAAAATTGTCAAACTTTGATATCTGAGCTACATAGTAGTGTTCATATGGACATATAAACACCCTAGAATACAAAAGTTTGGAAAATTATGCTGCCACTGGCAAGATATGAATGAATAAACAATTAATACTTGGGGCGAGTATAAAATAGCCTAGATCTACACACAGTTAGTCTATGGGAGGTAATAGGCACGTGAATCCGGTCAACTTACGATTTTCACTTTTTTAAAGCACAAAATCATCATTTTGAAACACAATTTTTTCAAGGCTTCACTTTTGGACCTTATCAAAGACACCAGGAGCATGGAGGATTATGTAGCTCACATTTTTTTCACTGTGGTAAATGTTAGCCAGTAGCTTTAAGGGGTATGATGCATATTGTATGAATAATAATAATAATTTTTAAAGAGCATGAGATTTCATTTAGAAAAAAATCTTCACTTGAATTTCCACATGCATGAAGTTGATTTTACATTGTTCTAATGTTGTCAAATGATTTTTGTATCATTTTATATCGCAACATAATATTTATTCAATATACACAATTGACTGTGTGAGAAAATAACTTTAGGAAATTACTTAAAGTGATAGGCTAACATTTTGGAGCTTCAATTTGAAAAATTGTCAAATTTTGATATCTGAACTACATAGTAGTGTTCATATGGACAAATAAACACCCTAGAATATTTTTTTTTGGAAAGTTACACTGCCAATGGCAAGTTATGCGTGAATAAACAATTAAAACTCGGGGCGAGTTTAAATAGCGTAGGTGTACACACAGTAAGTCTATGGGAGAAAATGGGCTGGTGAATCCGATCAACTTACGATTTTCACTGTTTTAAAGCACTAAATAATCATTTTGAAATACAATTTTTTCAGGGTGTCATTTTTAGACCTTATCAAAGACAATGGTAGCAGGGGGAATCATGTTGTTCAGATTTTTTTAACTGTATAAATGTTAGCCAATACCTTTAAATTCATGAAACTTTATATTTTAGAAGAAATTCAGAATATATACTTTTGTTTCACAAATTGCAAGCTGCCACTCTCATTGTCCAACATGTATAGGACAGATTTGTGTATGCTTGGGTACATGAGTACATGCCTACAAGGAGGTACCTTCATGGCTCATGTTATATAATAGTTGCACATGGTAGATTTTTTTATGTGGATGTTTTAGGATAAACTAAAACGATATGTGACAGGTCAGAAACTTCTATTTTGCTACTAGGAGGTACTTAAAACAACATGAAATATTAACAAGGAAATACTATTTATTTTCCCTGTGTCTGCTTGTAATGCCATTTTGCAATTGGGTATGATAATAGAAGTGTTATGGGTCATTAACATCTAGTACTCCCACCATCATATTTGTGACTATTTGCTAGCTGTTCTTCCTTATTGAAAGTAAAAAAGCATTAGCAATGAGGAAATAATCTTTTAGAGTTTGATTCTTGTGAAATTTAATTCTGTAAACAGCAGTAGACAGAAGTCTGTTGTTGTATTTACAATGCAGGGATATATACTGCTCTTGCCATCATATTTACAACCATTTCACAGCATCTCGTTTGCACACCTAAATATTAACATTGTGTAATAAAATACCTTCAGTAAAATAAACATGTACATGTAGGAGCCAAAACACTCGGTTTTAATGGAATTATAGTGACCGTTAGAAGTTGATTTGAATTACATGTATTAGACAAAAATTGTACTTGTCTTCTTTTGGACCCTTACAATGCATGTGTGTTCATCAGTGTTGCAGTCGAGTCACCACCTTCCGAGGCCAAGACCGAGTCCGAGTCACTCCCTTCCGAGGCCGAGGCAGAGTCCGAGTCACAAGTCTCCAAGACCGAGGCCGAGTCCGAGTCACGAACTTACGAAATAATGCAATATTTTAGGACAAAATTTTAACCCTTAAAATTACTGAAATCTTACAATCAATTCAACACAATCTTTCAACCAATCAACCAATTACTGAAATTTATCCATTTGGGAAAAATTAAACCAAAATAAAGCAAAAGCTCTTGACTTTGAGGTAAACAATATTTGATGTAATTGTAAATGACTAAATGTCTTCAGAACATTCAGCTAATAAACGGGCCTCGACTTTCACCGTGCCTGTCTTGTTGCAGTATAGAGCAGCGACATCATAGAGAAACATTGACCCACATGAATAATAATTATGTGAAACTTACGAGCTGGGTAAAATAAAGTCATATCCATCGATCAGAAGTGAATTTACTCTAAGCTTTAAGTTATATTAAGATTTCCATAATTCTTTTTGGCATGGGGTCTATTCGTTGAAAATATTTCAAAATCCATGTCCAAACAAATCAAACGGTTTATTCTAGGTTCACCAGATTATATAAAATCTTGTGGCCTCGACCCGGCCTCGACCCAAATCTCCGAGGCCGAGGCCGAGGCTGAGGACTGGCAAAGTCGGCCTCGAGGCCAAGGCCGGCCTCGAGTCCTCCATCCCTGGTGTTCATCCTATGAAATGTATTCATAATTCACAATTGTGTACCACATTCATTCATGAACTTGAAAAATTGTATGCATAAGTCTCATTGCAGATTATTATTCATAAACCAAAACATGTTTACTGAAATTTTTCAGGATTCAGGAGATTCAGAGGAGTCTAACTGACAGCATTGAGATAGAAAGAGACCTCCATGCTGAAGTTATGTTTGGGTGTATTTTTCAAATTCTAGGTTATTACTGATCTACAGATTCCACATACAAGTCCTTCATAAAAAGCTTATTGTATAAGGGCATGGGTAATGTTTTGCTGTGCTGTGGGAAGGGTGTAAATGAGATTCCCTGCCTTTAATGGTAGTGAAAAATAAGATCATAGTGAGAACTGGGGAAATATACCACAGTCTCGTATTTGTCAACTTTATTCGGTATTAAAATCAGCTACACTGTATATGATACATGTATTATAGACAAAAATGTGTTGTGTGAAGTTCACATACAGTCGTAAAGTTCCAGGACATAGGGTGATAATTTGGCGCACTGTATTGAATTTCAAGCTCCCGGATAACAAAGTGCAGGGTGGCACGCTTTTGTAAAAATGGGGCCATAGTACACGTATAATAGATATATGCATATTGTTTGGGGCTTCAGGACAAATGAGGTGAACCGTGGAAGGGGAATATCTATTTTAGTATCCATCTGAAATTTAGAGTGAAGAGGAAATGATGAACTGGTTAATAGTGCAATTTGTTATTGGGAAAGAAGATAGGCCTTACTAGTATAATTAAAACAATATTGGATTCAAAATATGTACTTCTATTCTAATGTATTTACAGTGCATTGTCCAAGATCTTTGTGCATATTATGTTTCTGAGCTGAAAAGATTGTTAGTTTTATCAAAGGTGTAAATTAACAATGTTTTCCAGGTTTAAAAAAATAAAAAATCTGAGCCATGTGTATGATCCTTTATGCTTCTACAGTACTGTCTCTGATTTAGGTCTAAAAAGAAGCCCTGAAAAATTGTCATTCAAAATGATCATTAAGTGCTTGTGAATAGTTAAAATCAATAAACGTGAACATGCATTCCAGTTTCCCTATAGACTGTTGTATTGTTGTGTTACAGAACTTTTGTCACCAGGACATTAATTCATGTGCCAATATCTGTCTTTAACTTAACCCTGATCCAACTGAGGGGAAGGGGTTAATATGACCCCCCCCCCGTGTAATTTTTTGACTGCTGTCAAACCAATTGCATTTTAAAATATCCAGTAAAGCCTTTCACAACATTTGATACCAAACCTGCACAGTTTTGATGAAGCGAGTGACAAAGGGTCAAAGGTCACCTCAAAGTCTGTGAATTATATACATCATTCTCTTCTGAAAAAGGGAAGTGGGCAGGTAACATCAATTTTTTTTGTTTTTACTTGGCAGAAAATTTACAATGTACAGCATTTCCTCATCAATAGGTCCTCTAGAAGCTATGAAATATGATTATTATTTTAATGACAATCTATGTCACTCATGAAATGTTTTCTTGGGCTTTGGTAGTACCGCATTATTGAATGACAGGAAGTATGTATTTTGGTTGTCACAGTGTAAATATTGAATGTTTCTCACAATACAACTCATGTTTTCATTTAAAAGCTACTGTATCAGAAAGGTATCCTGCCAGCATGTGCACAGAAGCTGCATGCATACCCCAATTTCCTATTTTCATTTTTATCTATTTATTCATGTGTTTAATTATATTCAAAGTATAATGCATTAACCCGTTGGAGACGATTTGTTTTTGCTTTAACACGCATTTCCCATAGACCTCATGACGAGATATCTCGTCACTCGTCTTCAACGGGTTAATTCAGAAGCATCATACATTACCATCTGGTGGAGAAGCTGCATATACACTCCTGCTCATAATTATGGAATATTTTGCTGATACTTAAGTTCTTTCTCCTATATCATCCAAAATTTTCATGACAAGTGTTTATTTCACAAAAACGCAGTATGTGAAGCAATTTTTGGAGTTCATGAGATGACTAAAGTAAAAACTAAAATACGTTTGAGCGCAAAACCAATTATTTATTTATTTTTTTAAAATCCACTAAAAATCATGAAAAAAGTATTAAATTAAAGTAAAAAAAAAAACCCACAAAAACTGATAAATTTTGATCTAATGTCATTTATCATTAAATTAGCATCAGAATTGTCTGTTACAAGTTTAATAATGCGCGTAACCACCACGTGACCCAACAACAACTCTGAATACCGCCATTTATAAACACAGGTTTTAGCGTCGAGTCGGATGCTGCAAAATGCTCAGCATTCCTGAAATACATGGAATATACTTGTTTTACCTGGGGTGAGCAAATATTAATCCCAGATGTACTGTTCACAGAAAAATGGCAACTTCTAAAATGTCTCCAAGATATTCCATAATTATGGGCGTGAGTGTACATGATTGTATACTGTAAAACCAGAAATTTTTGTGAGCATTTAACTTTCATGAATTTCGCGAGAAGTCGAGATTCGCGAAAGTAAATTGCACACAAAAGTTTTTGCTTTTATATATGTGTCCCCTTTTTAGGATTTGAGGCAGCCATTAGATCTGCCTGGACTGCATATCTTTAACCAATCCTGTACATCCTCACACAGTTACCTTGAATGAACTATTAATCATGTCCTATTTATTTTGGTTTTTACGAAGTCCACTTCCTTCTTTTATTTGTGCATGTATATGTATAGTACACAGGCCTATATACAAACCTTGAATGCACGTTTATATTAGAAACACATACATGCATACAGTGTGCGGGATTTTCCTACATATACTGTGAATACTATGCAGCAAATCCAGCTATTAAGGGCAGTGACATGATTGGGAGAAATAAAAAAATGCCTCTCGAACCAAACTGGTTGAAAGATATACTGAAGATACACCAGCTGAAGTGTATTTCCTGGGCCTGGCTGGAAGGATTTGTCTTGAATTTGTTTATTTAAGGAGAATCAAGCATTAATATACCAGAACGTTATTTCGCTCGAGCACCAAGAGAAATTAATCCAATAGAAAGCTACACAACAGATTTGTCTGTCACAAGGCATACTGATAAAAGTTATTTCAAACAGAGTCAACTTTTGACTACCGGTACAAAATTTTCACAGAAGAATCCTTGCTGCATAGTTTATTTGATTCAAAGATAGTTTTACCCCAAGTTGAAGACTATATACCCCAATCATGTCATTTACCTTTAACCCATTGGAGATGATTTAATTTCACTATAACACACATTTTCCATAGACCACAACACGAGTTAACTCGTACTTAGTCTCCAACGGGTTAAATCTAGTGTATACTACAAATGGAACTGCTACCAGTAAATTCAAGACAATGGGCTTGGTGTAGTTTTTATGCCTCTGTCACGGAAGTAGAAAAACGGAAGTGTTATGTTTTGTACATGTAGGTCGTCTGTCAATGCACAGATCTATACTTGGTGGGGAATCTTACAATATATACACATATACTACACTAATATTACCAGTATAGAACAAGAAGGGTGCTATTGCTGTGTTTATATGTGTACTTTGTACAGCAATGTAGCACCCTTCTGATTCTATACCAATGCTATATTTCATATTAAAGACACTATATAACACTGTGGAAGACCCGTTTAAAAAATTGTCGAACTTTGCTATCTGACATATCTGACAGTGTTTGAATGGACAAATAAACACCCTAGAATACAAAAGTTTGGACAGTTATGCTGTCACTAGTACAATATGTGCAGATACAAATTGGCATATTAATTTTATATCGGGCGATAGGAAATTCTGCAACACAGCAGTCTATGGAGAAAAGCTGGAATGTTCTCTCAATGATTTTCACTTTTTTTAATCACTTAATGATTGTTTTTATGCCTTTAAAGGTAAATGACATGATTGGGGGTAGTCCTCAACTTGGGCTGAAACTACTCTAGAATCAAGTAAACTATGCAAGGATTCTCCTGTGAAAATCTTGTAGTCAAACGTTGACTCATTCTAAAATAAACAATGTCAATATCACTCCTAGCACGGAAACCTGCTGTGTGGCACTCTATTATTTTTATCGTCCCCGGATAAAATTGAGATACTCCTATGTTTATGCTTGATTCTCCTTAAGTAAACAAATTACAGACAAATCCTCCCAGGTGGGAGATCCACTCCTGCTAGTGTATAGTTGGTATATATTTCAACTCATTTGGTTCTTGAGGCAATTTCAAGTGTTTCCAATCATGTCACTAACCTTTAAAGGCTAGTGACATTTTGCGATAAATATCATTGGTAGGAACTCCAGTGACGTTTGTCATTCGAGTTGAAAGGCATGGAACCGATTGTCTTCTCGGCGAACCGGTGGGCTGATAGTACCTCATTGATGTCATACGTGGGCAAGCCGGTGCGCCGATAGCACTCAAAGTGTTAATCACAGCGAATTCAGAAATTTTATCAGAGATTACATTATAAGCTGTAGGCCTATTCTGGAACACTCAAAGCCCAAGTATAGTTTTGATAAATTGTAAAAAATGAAATTCTTTGCAATTATTTTTTTAGACACAGTTGATGATCTATCCATTCCCTGAAAATTGCTTACTCTGAAACTCTCCCATTTTTAGAGAAATTAGGCCTATTCAAAAGGGTGTGGGGGGGGGGGGAGGGGACCCAACATTTCCCATACATACCGCAAAACGTTCTCCGATAATTCAATATCACAATTTGTTATTATAAACAATTTTCAGTGGGTTTGAACATGTTTTCTGATGTCTAGGGTGACAGTAGAATAACTTTGTGAACGACTGACTAATAAGTTGTCTGATCGACCCAAACTATACTTGGGCTTTAATGTAGTTTGTAAAGAAGCCCCCCTCCCCATTTTCCTTGTGTTATGATAATCAGGATCTATTCAAACCCTTCACCCCTTCCGAAATATCACTATTGAGTCCATTACCTCCAGTCCTTTTCTAGCAGACTCTCATTCAAATTTGGGGATGTGCCAAATGAACATTTGACATTTCACATTATTGTCAAGTAATTAGAGATGTGAAACCTTTTTAGAGTTGAAAGTATTCTGAGAATATGGCCAGGCAATTAAATGTGAGGATCAAACGTCAAAACTAAATAAATTGTCTGAATGTTGCCGCTGGTTCCCTGTTTCAATACAAAAAAAACAAAACAATTACATGACATAAAAAGTAATTAGTGAAGTATGACCATGCACTTCGAGCTGAAAGCACTGTGCCAAAATGGCCATGCAATTAAAATTACTTGAATTTAAATGATCTTATGAAAGTTATTGATGTTCCATTGTTAGTATTACATACATGTACAAAGAGTCAGGGAAATATAACCATACATTTTGAGCTGAAAGTGCTGTGATAAAATGGCTACTAGGCAGCTAAATATGAGGATCAAAAGTTTCAGAAACTGAATGGTCTGATAAAACATATTGCTGTTTCATTGTTCAAAGATCTTTTCATTGCAAACAGAGAAAAATAATTAGTGAAATATGACACACTATGAGTTGAAAGTCTTTGATGATAAAGTACTGCAGCAACTAAATGTGAATATCAATAGTTGGCACTATTATTATTAGGTATTATAAGGGAAAAAATCTTTGTACACAGAAGAGTAATTAGCAAAATACGACTATAATACATGTAGATTCAGAAGCTTGGACTCTGAAGACAACCGAGAGTGTCAAAAGGCTGGGAGGTTTTGAAATGTGGGTATCATGGAGACAGATAGGGAAGATATTAAAGCTGGACTGAAACAGTTAGCAGTGAGGAGGTTTTGCAAAGAGTGAGAGAGGAAAGGAACTTAATAATCCTAAAGACCTGCAAAGAGAGGCAGAAGAAATGGATAGGACATACATGTATCTTTAGACATGATAGATTTCTGAAAGATGCCATGGAAAGAAAGGTGGATAGGAAATGGGGCTAAATGGAAGAAACAAGTAATGATGCTGGATAACATTCAAATTTGAATTCAAAATCAATTTTATTGGTCCCAAAGGAAATTCATTGAGTTTACATGCGATACCATATAAATACAGTTAACAAATTTCAACATCAAAGAAATAACATTAAATTCACAAGCAGCGACTAAAACAAAATACCTTGTTTACAACAGGAAGTTCATTTGGATTTACAATACAAAACAAAATCATGCAAGAAAATAAGAAAATAATTCATTTGATGCCCCCGCTGATCAGTTGTAGTGTTTAGCAACATAATTTGGTGTGACTAAAAAAAAAAAAAAAATCCAAAAGAAGCAAAAGTAAGAAAAATAAGATATGCCAAAGGATGAGAAAAGGGCCCATGACAGACAAGGATGAAGTGATTCCTTGATAAGAAACTTGCTATAAACTAATCACTTGTAGGGGCCTATGAATTGTCAAAACTGATAATCACTGCTAAATACATTTCATTAGAAAAGGGCAGTTAGCTCAGAAACCTAAGTAAATACAACTATGTTTACAGAAGACATACAATATGTGATCTCTTCTACTGTTAAGGTAAATGACATTATTGGTGTAGTTTTCAACTTGGGGTAAAACTAAAATTCTAGAATCAAGTAAACTTTGCAAGGATTCTGCTGTGAAAATATTGTAGTCAAAAGTTGACTCATTTTATAATAATTTCATTCAGTATGCCTTGTGATAGGCAAATTTGTTGTATAGCTGTCCATGAGATTAATTTCTCTCAGGGCACAAGAGAAATAAAGTGCTGGATGTTCACACTTGATTCTCCTTAAGTAAACAAATCTAAGACAAATCCTTCCATGCAGCCAGGAGATACTCCATCTAATGTATAGACTGGTATATCTTTCAGCCAGTTTAGTTTGAAAGGCATTTTTTTTTCATTCCTCCCAATCATGTCACTGCCTTTTAAGTTGCAACATTTATATGAAATATGAATTTTTTCCTCTCTTATTCTGAAGAAAAATAGCAGTAGGCCTATATGTTTAAGTGAGTTCGCAACATGTGTATCATCAGCAACGTCTGGGCATTGTATAATTCTGGAACACACATGTGGTCCCTCCAACCTGTAAAGGGGGGGGGGGGGGGGGTCTGCCATTCTTTTTTCCAAAACACACCATATCATAATATACGTGAAAATGTGTTAAAGGCTAGGAGCTATATGTCCATACGTTGCATATGTAAAAGGTCACAGTCATTTACATAAAAGTTGAATGTCACCAGTACTTAGCAGAGCTCTAGTAAGGCGGATATGTCAAAGTTAGAGGTAAATAGCATGATTTATTGGAGGTAGTCCTCAGCTTGAGGTAAAACTATTCTACAATCCAGTAACTATAGATACAAGAATGCCGAGTGTGAAAATTTTGTGGTCAAAAGTTGACTCATTAAAAAAAAATACCATCAGTGTCCATTATGACAGGCAAATTTGTTGTGTAACTTTATATGGGATCAATTTCTTTTGGGGTATGTGAGCAATTCAGTACTGGTATGTTCATGCTTGATTCTCCGTACCTTGTTAATAAATTATTTAAAGACAAATCCTTCCAACCAAGATTTACACTCCAGGTTGTGTATATATGTCTCCGAACTAATTTGCTTTTTTAGGCATTTTCGAGTGTTCCCAATAATGTCATTAGCCTTTGACTCATGGATCATCCAAAATAATATTTTCCCCTTTTTCCATTCCGTTCTGTACAATTACCAATGATTGTGTCATGCTCACATGCGTATGCACAGGTACTAGATTTCCCGTCAATGAGGAAGGAAATGCAGCTTGTTGTAAACCCATTAAGGCAAGCTGAGCCGCGCACACGGATGTTCCAACCCACCATTAATTTTTTTTATTGTTTTGCGGGTATTTTTTCCCCAATTGACTCACGTATACACTTGTGCCGACACAATGCCACAAGATATCAATTCACTGACTCTGCTTGGATGTGTGCAGGTTCACATGCTGCGGGAATGAAAGGGTTATAGTATACAGATAGAAACAATTTAGAAGGATTATAATAAGTCTGCCCTTGACGTACTTACGCCACTTTTCCGAAGTGGAAACGCTCAAGGACGCAATTGTAGTATTCAAATACTGTACACAAAGTGCATTAATTGTGAAAATCATGTACCATGTAGGTACTAACGTTTAGGAAATGTATTCACAACCGCTGTTGTTTAAAGGCATCGTTTAATCATGCAGGCCTTCAACTAATTGGTCCTACTTTTCATACTTTTTTGCTACTTTATTGTGAAGATCCTTATTTTCTTATTCCCCCCCCCACCTAAAATCCTTATTTTCTTACCTTTTCCTACTTTTTTGTCAAAAAAACGCTGTTCGATAAATATTTGTTTGGAGTTGAGTATAGTCTTTACAGGTTGTTGCTGAGTGTACTGTAACTACCATCATCACCTGGTTGTGAAGGAAAATTTGTTTTGTCAATTTTAGAATTTTTTTTCCCCACGTATTCCGCATGTTTCCAATTTCTTCTGGGTTACTACTCTAAACACTACTTATAAATATTCTACTTTCCTCCTACTTTGGCGGATTGAATCCTACTTTTCTCGTACTTTTTGGAGAATTGGGCTCCTAATTTTCTCCTACTTTTTCATCCAAGCAGAGTTGAGGGCCTGGCCGTGTTTCCAGGTTAACCCGTTTGAGACGATTTGATTTCACTATAACACGCATTTTCCATAGACCCCAACACGAGTTATCTCGTACTTAGTCTCCAACCGGTTAAGAAGACTGAGTTAGATTATCCTTCATGCTACTAGTATGTCTGATAAGGTCTAAAAATGAAGCCCTGAAAAAGCTGTAGTTCAAAATGAGCATTGAGTGCTTTTGAAAAATGAAATCAATAAATGTCGCGGCCATCGACCATTCCACTTATCCTCCCATAGGCTGCAGTGTTATCAAATATTTGTCCCCTGGACATTAATTCATGTACCCATATTTATCTATATTGCTAGTGACAGCATAACTGCCTACATGTTTGTGTTCTATAGTATATATTTGTCCATTCAAACACTATCAACTAGATCAAATATCAAAGTTTGACAATTTTTTCAACTTATATTTACCCATCCTATAATAGATAGGGGAAACTACGACCTTCAATCAACTGCTTTGACTAAGACTACTGACATGATTATTTTGTTACATTCTAAGCACCCACAGCCATGCAGTTGGAAGGAGACAATTGTCACAGTCTGGAATCGAGACTATGATAACGGAAGAGGAAGTCATTTTATAATCTCGTGAACATTTGAAATATTGCTTCAATTTTGATGTGTAGTCTGTAGCACCTAGAGATGTTTTCCTGTTTAATCTCATAAATGCAACAGTTCACAGTTAGGTACTGACATGTTAATGATACATTCAATACTTACATATACAATTATACATGTAAGTGAATTCATAGCTTCAGATTAATCTCCTGGTCGCTACAGACGATAATTTAATATTGACTGATTACACTTTGATTGATTATGTCTTAACATGCCAGAGGATTTAAAGGCAGTGAATCCCATTTGCACTCCTCCCGGAAGAACAGAAAAAGATCGCTCATGCTCTCGGGATATTGATGAAAAACATGTCTGTGAAATCTGGGGATCGGTAATTACCTAGAATTTGAAAAATGTGCAAAACAAACGATGACCGTTCAGTGTATGTGTTATGCTGGGAGTTTTTGTCTCGCGAGACAAAAATTCAAATCAGAGTCTTTAACCGTTACTATAATTTCACTAACATTGGATTCTAGCTCCTATACTTTGCTAAATATTCTCAGACAGCTTATTTCTTTTACATGCCAGTGTATTTACACAATGTTAATTTTAGCCACGCAAAAGAGACACCCTGCCTTTAAACATCTGTGGACTTTGTGTGTATTATTTGGTGCAGATCTGAGATTTTGGCACATAAAGAGTTAAATGGCATGAAACCCAGAAATTCTGCTGCATTCAGAAAACACAAAAGAATACAAGAAAGAAAATAGTGAAAGTTTGAACAAATTTGGCTGAACCATTTTTAGAGTTGTGAATGTTCAAAGTGTATAAATCCTTAGTATGTAAAATTCTTAAATTGGCAACAAAATACCACTCTTTTGTGTTGAGAGAATAGAGGACTCGTGCTGGTTTTGTTTACAAATTTTCACTTTTTCATAAAAAATTATCCCATCTTCTCTTCCTTGTGGTACAAGTATATCAAGGCAAAAATGATTCTGCATGCCTTTCTGAAAGAGTTTGATTGCCTTATCAATTGACCATTCAGAAATATGATTTTTTTAAAATTGTGTACAAAATTAATGAGGGTTATCCACACAGTACTCTTCACCAAAAATGTCAGAGTTGCTGATTTAAGAATCCTCTGTAACAAGAATTATATCAACTCTGGAATGGTTCAATCAAATTTGCTCTAACCTTCACTATTATTTTGCTTTCTCTTAGTGTTCTGTTTTTTTCTGGATGCAGATATATGTCTGGATTTCATACCCCTTTAAGATTTTGACTGAACTTTCAGTTTTGAAAGATGTTGAAACTTTGAAGCCATAATGTTGCAATCATGCACTAGTAATAAGTTCTTTAGTTGTATACAAGGAAGGAGCCAGTTATACTTCTCAGTTGTGCAGTGGTATTCTTCATGCCTCTTTAAGATCTTGACCAAACTTTCACTTTTGAAAGATGTTGACAACTTTGAAGCCATATAATGCTGTAATCATACACTAGTAATAAGTTCTTCATTTGTATACAAGGAAGGAGCCAGTTCGACTTCTTCTCAATTGTGCTTTTTATGATACCAGTAGTATAGAAGGAAACATGTCCGAGTTTCATACCCCTTTAAGATTTTGACCAAATTTTAGTTTTGAAAGATTTTGAAAGTTGAAACCATAATGTTGCAATCATACACTAGTGATAAGTTATTCAGTTGTATTACAAGGAAAGAACCAGTTTAGATATCTTCTCAATTGTGCTTTGGTATTCTTTATGATACCAGTAGTGTATAGGAGAAGGAAACATGTCTGAGTTTCATACCCATTTAAGATTTTGACGAAATTTTAGTTTTGACAGATTTTGACAACTTTGAAGCCATAATGTTGCAATCATACACTAGTAATCGCAAATTCTATAGCTGTAGTACAAGGAAGGAGCCAGTTTGACTTCTTCTCAATTGTGCTTTGGTATTCTTTATGATACCAGTAGTATAGGAGAAGGAAACATGTCTGAGTTTCATACCCCTGTAAGATTTTGACCACATTTGAGTTTTGAAAGATTTTGACAACTTTGAAGCCATAATGTTGCAATCATACACTAGTAATCACAAGTTCTATAGCTGTAGTACAAGAAAGGAGCCAGTTTGACTTCTTCTCAATTGTGCTTTGGTATTCTTTATGATACCAGTAGTATAGGAGAAGGAAAGATGTCTGGGTTTCGTACCCCTTTAAGATTTTGACCAAATTTTAGTTTTGAAAGATTTTAAAAGTTGAAACCATAATGTTGCAATCATACACTAGTGATAAGTTATTCAGTTGTAGTACAAGGAAGGAACCAGTTTAGATTTCTTCTCAATTGTCCTGTAGGATAAGGAAAGATGAGGCATGTCTTCTTCCTTCACTAATAACTTCACACAGAACGAGGTTCATCAGTATGTTCAATTTTTTCTCACTTTCAAGTTCCATTTCAATTTCATTTTATTTATCATTCAACTGATTTTTTTAAAAATATATTATATGATATATGCAAATTTTCAAAGACATAAACAAGATACACACATATACTTACACAATTATTCCATTATTACGACTGTATAATGAAATAGGAATCAAAGTAAAAGCATATAATGCTTGAAAGAAAATAAGACCCCATTAAATGATAAATTTTTGTCAGAACCAAACCACAGAGAGAAAAAGTAGAGAGGGGAAATAACATTGAAAAAAAAAGCATCACGTGCTGTGAGATCGTGGAGGGGGGGGGGGGTGTGAGGAAGGAATCCAATGCTTGAGCAATATACATGCACAGTTTTGTGTGACCAGATTGCTCTAATATTGTCTATATAGTAGAAACAATTACCAGTAACATCACCTCAAACTAAACACACATACACACACACACACACACACACACACACACACACACACACACACACACACACACACACACACACACACACACACACACACACACACACACACACACACACACACACACACACACACACACACACACACACACACACACAAGATAATCACAAAGCAAACTCTTATCGGAACAATTAGGAACTCCTCTCATGTAGAAGGAACTTGGAGCTTACCAGAAAACACATTTTATCAGCAATTTTATCATGTTTTGAAACGGTGAAAATGAGCTTGTATCATGCACAGTTAAAGTGTGAAGTCCACAAATATATGAGCTTACATGTATGTTGTAATTGCCAGCCTCTTGGGGGTAAAACAGACTTTAGTTGTTAAAAATTATAACACACACTTGATAGAGAACATTATGTTTTATTATACCACTGCACATTACATATTGTGCAACACATGTATGTAAATACTAAATACTGTACTATATGTCAATCAAAGTCCATGTATGACAAACAAGGTCATCAGTCACAGCGGTGGATTGTTTTAAGGCAATAATGAATGTGACAAGCGAGAAAAGGTCTTCAGTCCTTCAGAAATTTGCTAAGTATGTTATATTTTGCAAAATTGTGCCAGGCATGTAGATACCAAGAGGGACAATTATGCTAAAAAGCATATTATGTTCAATATGGTAACATTGAGGAGTAATTAAAAAGTATAGGGCCACTAATAAATGCCTACAAAACATTTGATCAGAATGGAGTTAAAATCAGATTCATAGAAGTATTATTCAATATCATGATGAAATACTCCCCCCCCACCCCCCCAAAAAAAAAAAACTCAAAGTACCGGTACATTTTGCTACACCTACAGTGTAGGCCCTACATCACATTATGAAGTAGTATGTACTACGTGTTTGAGTGTTTGAACCAACTGTAAAAAAATGAAATACTTGACCGCTTGCACAAAATACACCCCCGCATGGCTAGCATGTTTAAAGGTTTGAAATTCCATTTTCATTGTTGCTCCACCAAATAAAAAAGAAAGTTTTTATCGTGGAACTGCTTTGCTTTCCACCAACAAAAGAACTTGTCCCTCTATACTGCATTGATTATCTACACAATCACTAAACACTTGTTTACCTGTTGACTTTTGTCCAGTATCTACGATTGGAGTACCTTCTATTGGTATGCCCAAAAGGGGAATCGACAAGGGGATTCCCCCATTTTGAGTACAGAAACATGTGGCCACGTGCATTGAGGTTTATGTTTCCTGTTGCATGTCCATGAAGCACACAGTGTGAATCATTTCCTTGACCGCAAACAGCTTTTTTTTCCTTTCGGGCTAGTGGGGAATTTTTTGGTTAGTGGTGTGGCGGTAAGATTCTACTTACTATTAATCATCAAACAAGGAAATTTTGATTTTGATAAGATCATAGAACAAAGATATCTTCTTTGTAAAATATAGGGTTTGTCAATCCTTGTCACATGTGTTTCCACAGGAACACTTTCTGTGTAATACAGTTTAATATGGTTTAATACACCCCCTCATGGCTCTTCACAAGGGCAGGAACTGTGCTAACATGTATAAAGGTATGAAATTCAAGCTCTGTCAGTGCCCTATCGGATTAAAAAGAAAGTTTTATAAATGGAACTACTTTGCTTTCCTCAAAAAAAGAACTAATCCTTGCCATCTCTCTATTCTGTAACAGTTTCCTGTGGAAACACATCAATTGTCTCAACCCACCAAACATGTCACATTGTGATTTTGTAATTATAAACTAAATTTGGTTTTGATGGTGTCAAACCTTCATACTGGGCGGTGACACACACACATACAGTAAATATGCTGTACTTGTCACATACATGTACATGTAGCATACATAACAGTAAAGTAAGCAGTAATCAATGTTGATTTATCTATCAACACCAAAGGCATTTTATTGGTTAAAACCAAAGTGCAGTTTGGTCTATTAGACAAATTGTCATCAATCTTTCACAAAGTATGTTTTGTCAAGCCAGACATCAGACAACAACATCAAACATAATCCCAAATTGTTAAAGGGCCACTGTCATGACAGAATGGAAAAATGCCCTCTTTTGACTCTAATTTTAAAATTGAGGTACAAATGCTACCCATAATGCAACGGGAAAATAATGATGGTGTAGGAAACTAAAGCATTTTTTTTCTTCCTGCTATCTGTAGACAATGGCATGGCATCAGTGCATATTCGTGAGCATGTGCCTGTCTCTAAAGACTATACTTCTTATCCTCTCGGTAGTTGAGATGACCCTTGACAGTGGGCCTTTAAGAATGACATTGTGGGATTTTCAAAAGATCTGCTAGCAGATATCACTATGGACATTTTCTGTGGCAAAAATGTTGAGGCTACCTGACATCTAAATTTTCATTACTTTTTCAAACATGGAAGCATTGCAGAGCGTGTGATTTTCAGGTTTTTAAAGGCAAAGTCCACCCTGACATCAAGTCGGTTTAATTAAAAGCAGAATAATGAGAGACACTTATTAATGAAAGTTTGGCGAAAATCCACCAAAGAATATCCAGAGTTACGAATTATCAAAATTTTAAATTTGTGACATCGCATGTGAGCAGCTCCCCCATTGTCGTGTAATATAAATTCCATAAAATGCCATTTTCTCAGAAAATTGAAAAAGGATTTTAACTGTGCATTCAATATATAATTACAAACATTATTTCATACATGCGTCTATGAAAAAAAAACCCATTCAATTATCATAAACCAATAGAAATTGGCAATTTATTGAATTAATATTATATGACATATGGGGGAGCTGTTCGTATGTGACATCACAAAATTAAAATTTTGAAAGTTCATAACTCCGCTATTCTTCAGTGGATTTTCGCCAAACTTTCATTACTATGTTTCTCTCATTGTTCAGCTTTTATTAAAATCAGCTTGACATCAGGGTGAACCTTGTCTTTAACAGATGATTTGGATCTTACCATTTACCAAATTATATAATACCGGTACTGAATTTTAGTATATCAGTATAATGCCAGATTGTAGCATTTGAAACTATAAATATCCTGAGATTTTTCTGTACATTTATGAGTGAAAAGATATCCACATTTTTCACTTTCGATTAGAAATTAACTTATTTCAAGTATTATTTTTACTATCTGGATTCCATATCATTCACAGCAACAAAGTATGCACATAAATCTTACAAAAGAAAATTCAACATACTTTGAATGCAGGGCAGGAAATAAAATTTTATTTTGGGGGGCTACTTTCAAGCCTGATTTAGTGAAGCTATTATGTTATACATTGAACCCTATGAGGATAATTGAAGGCTATTTTGTTAATTTTGGGGGCTAAATTGCCCTCAACCCCTGTGTATTTCCTTTGTTTTAGGTTCGTATCAACTATCAAACATGTTGATATAGATCCACATACAAAAAATCAAAATGTTATGGAGACAAGACATTTGAACTTATTTTTTTTTCATTCAATGTGTTTTCATTGTATGAAAAATATCATTCGTAGGAATTTCAGTGACATTTATCATTGGAATTAAGAGGTATGAATAAGAAAACTGTAGCTGCGTTCACAAAGGCAGTTATTACCGGTCATATCTTTGTCGGGCATAAGTCTGACGTATTAAAAAAAATTCCATTCATCCACCAACGCGTCTACACGCGTCGCTATTAGCACTTATACCCGACATGTTTATGCCCGACAAAGCATACTCACGTTATTACCGGTAATAGCAGACCGGAAATGACGTGTGTCAAGGGGTTATCAGGTCGTTACCTCTGACCCAATTTGCACGATATGTGAATTGGTAAACAATGAAAAGTCGAAGCCACCAGTTTGGATAAGCATAAAAGGTCACAGTTATGTCCGACAGCGCAAATTTACAGTCCACATATATTTTGTTATTACCGGACTTATGTCTGGTCTTCTTCGGATATAAATCGTCGGGTATAAGTTGTGCTATATCCGATAGAGTTATGTCCGACAATCGTTCTCACTGCAACTTTATATCCGACGCTATTACCGACACAAGTTATGACCGGTCATAAGCAACTTATGTCCGATCGTCTGGACACAGCTTGTTTGTCTTCTCAGTCAACCAGTGCATAGTCGGTACCCCATTGAGGTTACATGTGGTTGAGTTGGTGCGCCCTTAGCACACAAAGTTTAAAAAACAAATTGCCATGTGTAACTGCTCAAACAGTAATCAATGGACAAAGATGATTACAAATGTACCTCATTAAATATTATCTTTACAACATAATTATTATATTGTGGTAGATGTTTGTAAGATAAAAGGCATTTCCTTGAAGTTTGACCTTGTTGTGGGAATTCACAATGTGATGTGATAACAATTGAATGTGCTATAAATGCTTGAGATATCATAACTTTATGACAGGAATTTGTAGTGTTCATATGTATATTGTTGTATTTTGTTAATTGTTATTTTTATTTAGTATTTATTTATTCATTTATTTCAGTGTATATATTAATGATCTATTCAATCATCTATTTGAGTAAATTACATTCTTTGAAGATGAAGTGAGCCACTTCGAACCCCCCGAGATTTTTCATTAATTAATTTAAAAAAACTAAAGACAAAAAAAAGGTTATATGAGTTATACCTCATCTGAAAGAGCAGAGTCTGCTCTTTCAGATGACGTATAACACATGCAACCTTAAAGCCTTTTTAACCCTTTGGATGCTATAATGTAAAATATAGTCGAAAATCTCGGGGGTCCCCTCGAGATTTTCATTAACTAATAAAAAAAAAAATGTAAAGACATTCAGAATCTATTAATGCAGGGTTATAACTTTGGGGCATAAAGCTTTCAAATAACAAAAAATCCCCCAAATAATCTTGGGCTTTAAAGTGGGAATTTACTAAGAGATATAATAACAAATACTTCAGATGTCATTAGTTATGACAGGAGATGACAGGAGTTATATGTTCTATGTTGAGGTTCAAAGTAATGAAGATGTATATCCACAATTTTCATTTGTGTTGTTTCAGCATGCAGTAAATAATATCCTCTTTATAGTTACTCTGTTTTAAAGTAATAGGCTAACATTGGCGAGCGTCAAATCAAAAAATTGTCAAACTTTGCTTCCTGAGTGACATAGTAGTGTTTGAATGGACAAGTAAACACCCTAGAATACAAAAATTTGGAAATTTATGCTGCCACTGGCAAGATATGAATGAATAAACAATTATCACTCGTGGCGAGTAAAAAATATCCTAGATCCACACACAGTAAGTCTATGGGAGGAAATGGGCAGGTGAATCTGGTCAACTTACGATTTTCACTTTTTTAAAGCACTAAGTAATCATTTTGAAATGCGATTTTTCAGGGCTTTATTTTTAGACCTTATATCAAAGACACTTGGAGCAATGAGGATTATGTAGCTCACATTTTTTTAAC
>JZLH01S0076940.1:7074-17902 GCA_001188425.1 Eucidaris tribuloides | reverse complement strand
AAGAATGGTCATTCCTTGGTATTACTATCTCAGAAAGTCGTGTACTCTAAACAATTTGTGCAGAGCATCAAGACACATCAGAGATGACAGTTGACTTCAGATAGAGTGCCACAGTTTTTACATGTAAGCATAATTTGGACCCACTGAAAACTCCATTTAAAGCCCTTTTAAGTTTTACTTGAAGTATGATTTGCATGTTAAGAAGGACTATTGTGAATTTAATTTAAAAAATGATACTATTTCCAAAACATTCAGCAAGGGCGTAGGCTGGTTTGGGAACGGGGAGGTGCACATCTTGGGGAGGTGGAACTAAAGTAACATGGGGAGGTGCACATCTTAGGGAAGTGGAACTAAAGTTGAGTAAATCAGGCGTTGAAAGCAGAAAAAGTGGTACAAATTTCGTTTTTCTTGCCAGGGGCGGAACTCCTATGGCTCTACGGGGGGTGCACGTGCACCCAGTGCACCCCCCCAGCCTACGCCCTTGTTCAGTTCACCAAAACCTTCAGTAACTTCCAAATGAAATGGGAGGCCTAGTTTATTAATATTACGTCAAATCAACTGAAGGATGTATGCAGCCTGTCGTATTTCCTGTGATGCAAAACAGGTTTGGAATTTGTTGGCATGCATTTGGATTTGTACATACTTGAAACTTGAAACATATAATGTTTCTTAGAGAACTAGCATAAATGTGTTATAAAAATAATCCTACTGAGCTCAACTTGCACTACTCAAAATTGCAGACACCACATCTATTGCCATGGAGTAGACGATCGTTTATAGACCTTTTGTAAGGCAAAGTCATCATAATGTTGTGCATATGCAGACGAATCGCTTTCTGCAGAAGGAGAAATAGTTTCGTTAATAGACGTCAGGCCGAAATAGGCGTCGACGAATAGGACAAAATACAATATGAATTAAGAGTTAATATCTTCAATGAATAAGTATCAAAATAATGAGAAAGGCATATTACTAGTCTTGCTACTTGAGATATCAATCAAATGGCATATCGTTTTTTATATCTCAACATTGGAGACGAATAGCATTTCTGTAATATGCCGATAATTGCATACCACTGATTATGGCATTAAAACTGCAGCTATTGTGAAAGGGATATCAAACAATCTAGACTCAAGTTTGAAAGTACGACGAGAAAAGGTCTACTAATGCTAACGACATTCTATCTTAAATAACCAAAATTAGATGAAATCACGAGGTACTCACAAAAAATTTACTTGTATGGAAACAAGGAAGTGTCAATAAGCTGAGTATAATATATGACAACATATCAATTTGTAACACCAATGTTCTGCTAGCCATGTGAACAATGATGCGTAAGATTATTTATAACAAATGACTAGGAATGTTGCATTCTCGTTTCGAGCTCCGACATACTGTTCACACTGTATACATGTGACAGTTCATAAACCTATTAATGAATCGGCCATATAAATTAGTGAGGCTAAGGCACAGCGAGTAGCCATAATCTGTCATACAAAATTGAATAGTATTCTAATCATATGCAAGCGAGAAGCTGAGTTTGTTGATAAATATTTAACTATCTTTACTTCTTATTAATCTAGATTATAGACTGTATGTGAGAGAGATGTATCAGTCACCGCAACAGCTCAAACGATTATACACACAAATTAATTTCAGAATTAATTCTATACCTATATATTCTAGATATTTTGGTGTAAGTGTTTCTGTCTGAAGGAGAGAAGAAAGGGCCACTAATCATCTTTAACAGTCGTATGCTACACAGCAAGTGAAGATAGACATCAGAGAGAGTCGAATTGAGCTACAAATACTCATCCAAGATCGAAAAAGAATGTATAGGTGTCCTAAGTTATTATGGGCATACTACTTTCACTAGGGATGCATCGCGCGTCATCTTGCAAGGGGTCACAGAACGCCTCGCTTTGCTGGTGTGCAATACATATTTTGATCTGATAAGCTCTTTACAAATTTCTAAGTTTATATGCTAGAAGATCTGGCACATATGATAAGATGTAAAAGTGGTCACGAAAGTCAGCTTTGCCAGGACCGTTATTCAGATCCTTCCGACTCGTTATCTAGACATGAATTATCTATACACGTAAATGCATGGATAGATTCCAATAGATAAAATGTATAAATTAAGTAGAGTGTGACATAATGTAGAAGACGTTCAATGCAAGAAGGTAGCGAAACAAGACAGAGTAATTCATTCAAAATTGTAATAGATGCGTATCTCAGTATATTATAAATGATCGACCACAAGATATCAGTGAATACCAGTATACTTCAACTGGATATCTTTCACCCTATTCTGACAAGTGCTGCGCGAGACGATGAAAGTAGACATACTGACATGAATTTATAAAAAATTCTAAATATTGAAACTATTCAAATTTTGTGGCATAAAGAAATATCAGTTGACTACATAAAAACGAGCAACGCTGAGATGTGTTCTTAGATTATACAAATAGTTTTGAAACAAGAATACTGATGATCGATGGAAATTTAATACACATATATATGCTTATTCTCTGAGTAAATATAGAGAAATTATATATGTTTAAAAGAGAACTATAATAATAGTGGATCTAACATGAGTGATAGTATTAAAGACTAACGTTATAACTTAAGATACTCGCTTTGCAGTGAAACAATATAGCTTCCTCAACTCGAAATCTGGTTACATATGAACAGTGTTAGATTATATACGCTCTTCAGGCTACTTAATTCAATATGTCACCAAGACAAATAAACCACTGAAGCAGAATGCTCAGGTCTGTCCAATCTCAGAGACGCATCAGGTTAAAAAGCAACTTTGTTGTGTATTATTCACTATATCGGCAGAAGAAACTGTGCTATTATTTCGTGAGTAATATTATGATGATTGTTCTATATCTATCATTCACACTAAATTAACAGATGAATATTTTATTGTGAGGACAGTGAAAAAGTGAAAGATAAAAGACATGAAATTTTGCAAATATTCAGACAGTTGAGACGAGCAATAACACAAAAGCTATGAATACGGAAATCCTTACCACTAAATAGTGTCGTTGATGATGGAGTATGAACAGGGTCATAGTGGAGTGAGAAGAGCACTGAGATGGACCCAGTGCACGTGGAGTGAGCGCCGTGAAATCGAGAGAACACCGCACATCTAAAATACTTTCAATTCCTACATCTCACAACAGAGCACTGTCTGCTGAAGCAAACAAAAATTTGTAGCGCAGCTACCGGTTCAGAGACGCATATCAGATAGATCAATACACACGACTAATCCTTTGCATCAAATGAATAAGATATCAGAAATAGTAGACAATCGCGAACTTTGTATCGTGCCTTTCTAAAGCCCTAAACTGAGTAAAATATTGAACAAGGTGAATATTAGTCGTCACCTTCATCACTCAAGATTTGAATGCACAATCACACTCCTGCTTTCCATGTCAATTTTCAAAAGTTATACGATAAGTGACTATGAGTCCCATGAATGTCCATTCCCCAAGATGTGATGACCACACAAAATCAGTGAAGAAAGGCTGTGTTATCAATGGACTTGTTAAACATTTCTAGCCATAAAAACCAATAATTTGTGTGTAATTATTAACCTAAAGAAAAAACAAGTGTCTACCATTTTTTTGCGAAAGTTCTCACAGTTCACAATACAAGTATGCATATGACATAAAGAAAGGAGTATCATCTGCAAATGGAAGACGTTTTAATCTTTAACACATCAATGCCCATGACCGCATTTTTGTGGAAAATGCATTAAATCTCTGTAACTTCAGACTGACAGCTCCAAAAAAATTGAACTTGGCACCATTAGATAGAGAAAAATCTACTGCTACTTATGGGAGTGGTATAACAAGACTTTATGCATTATTCATAGAGCTATTATTATTCAAAGCTATTTTATTGGCTGAGAGCTTAATGTCATATTTTGCATTAGAGATTGGCAACTAAATATATGAATAATTCATTGCACAGACAAGATTCCACCAATGAGAGTCAAGTATTATGACATCACTGCTTATTTGCATAATGAGCTCACTGAGCTAGCTGAGTGCAGTGCAGTGAAACCTGTGTGTGTACATGTAATGCACATGTACTGTGTGCAATATGCATTACTGTGTGACCATGTGCACACAGAATCAAGATAGTGAAACTTCATTCAGCATTATGGAAATAATCGTACCAATAAATGTCTAATTTCATATGACAGGTAATGTTCTGTTTGTGTAATATCACCAGTTTTTACTGGCTGACGTGAATTTCATATCACAATTAATACTAAAACTGTAACAGAAGTACTGTTTATTAGAGGATAAAGCTGACATAACTTAGAACTGGGGAACTTTGCTTGCACTGCAGACCAGACTAGTCTTGGATCTGAAATAGCCAGGCATAGCCATAGGCATAGCAAACTAGCATTGTTGAAATCTGAATTTAGGCAAGCAAGGCCATTGGTAAATATGATAAATGGTAAAATTCATACGAATTGTGACAACTGATGCTTGTTTGAATGACTTAGTGCAGCAATTGTCTTAGCATTGACTGGCTAGGGCCCTATGCCTAACAGTAACAAGCAAGCTAGTATTACATTTTTCTTGTCACGCTACAGCCCTGTTCATAAACATGAGAAAAAAATGCTTGTCTATTTTGTCTAATTGTAGCCATCCTTGAATAAATATATGCTGATACAAATAGTACTAATTTTATTTTACCTACTGGTCACCTCTTATCAAACAATAAAATGACATTACATAGAGATCTAGTCAGTAACTATCAGATCAGATTTGTGCCCAAATATGAACATGTCACGTCTAACGTTACATGTGCAAACTTTTCAACAAGACTGCACAGCCACATTGCACACAGCCCCGCTGAATTGCATCCCTAGATGGGACTGTACAAACTTTACAAAGTGAACATTTAGTGTCCAAACTTGAAAAATAAGTCAAATTAGCTCAATCGAACAATTCTTGATTTGTTTGTCAAACCTTATACAACATTTGTTTGATTGTGCATCCAAAATCAATGTCCATTTCTCCCCCACACACTAACAGAATTGCATGCATATTCATACGCAAGTGTCGGAATGATTGATTATGCCGGGATAGGTGGGGGCAGCTCGTTCCTTGATAAGTTATCATAGCAAGAGAATTTATTGTAATAAATATGTAGAATTTCTAACTTCACTAATTTTAATTTAGTAAAAAAAAATTTCTACAGTTTGTTAGACTGCATTCATGATTTTTTCTTTCTTCCATAATATCTTGCAAATTATAACTCCCTCCACAATATTTACACTGTCCCTCCACTAACAGTGGACTATGTCCAATGTAGGTAGAATGTTTTAAAGTGTTGCCGAATGTATCATAGCACATAGTGATTATTTTGGGTCTGGAGAAGGCTTGGGCATTGATGGGTTAAGAGACAAATTGAAGATCATTACCTCAATATTACGAAGAAAAAGAGGTCAAATGACATTCCAAGGGGACTGATTGATATACATGTATTGATAGAATGTTTCCAGTGATTATTAATAACAACAAATTTTTCCTATCAATTACAAAAGTTTTGAAACACTCAAGTGCATTTCTCCTTTGGCTTATCCCATAAAAAGAAGTTTTTCGTAAGTGTAAACAAATGTTGAACGGTTCAGTCTGAAACCAGATTGTCTGGAATATCATTTTTATAAGGCTTTGATACACAACATTGCCTACCGTATTTGTGGAAAAGAATAAGATAAATTCAAGTTGTTAAATTACATATCTCTTGGATTGAAACTGACTTTTTTACTTACTGAATAAATAATAAAGATTTATGAAATGTAGTTATTAACAGTGTTCAATGTACATGTTTTGACTTTTATGTATGTGTGTGTTGATGTTTGCTAGTATGAGTGTTTGATAGAGGCAATTTACACTGCCTTTATTGCATGCAAGTATTCTTTCTTCTTATAGGTAATGCATAATTTGGTAAAGCAGACAAATTTGTTCAACAAAAATATTGATTTATTTTTTTTATTATGTACCGAACTTTATATACCTGTTTGGTTTGGGTGTTGTTTTTTATGCTTATATCTAACGGAGGAAGGGGCCTTCAAGCCTGCATGAAAAAAAAAAAAACCACTGACATCTCAACGCACCTGATTCATTGCAGAAACCTTTGAATTGTCTCTTCTTCTTGTTTTGGAAGCCCCCCCCCCCCTTATATCTCACATAAACTCCAGTGTTCTGAAACTGAATTGGTCTATACCTAACTACACCCTTGTCAAGTAATTTGGGTTTGGGGAAGGACCAAATTTTTGTAGACAAGTTTGCATTATGCTGGAACAATATGTTAACAATTGGAAGCAAAAAAATAAAAATAATAATAATAATAATAAGAGTACACGCATGAATTAAAAAAGGACAAACAAAATTGAGTAGCATTCTAAGACTTCACTGGTGCGTGGTTAAATCTCATATTTCATTTTTTTCCAAGGCATCCATCCATATTTTTTAAAGTTTCAATGGTATTTGCCAATTACAGGCACATACTTGCAATGTTCCATTGTTCGAGTCATTCCCAATCGTTCTAAAGAATCCTAATTAAAGCGATTTAAAAACTTCCCTTCTACCCCTCCCCCCCCACCACACCACGCACGCACACACGCACACACACGCACACACACACACACAGGCACACACACACACACACACACACACACAAAAGAGAGAGAGAAATTGCACTGACTACTAGTATACTAGTATTTTGATGTAGGACCAACTTTTACTAGTACTAGTATTCTGTTATTTCCCCGTTGTAGACGGTCCGATATTTATATTCGGATCGATCACGATCGATTACATCCTTCGTGGCCTTGATGTGGGCGTTGGCTCGATAAGTGTTTCTCATTGGTTAGGCGGTCGTGCATATCATTAACATACTCATTATATATCAGGGGATTTGACCTTTCGTTCTGCGCATGCTTCGCGCTTATCCATTTATTCTTTACCCTCTGTACATTGGACTTATGGCACACAGAGAAGCAGCTAACTAATGCATATGCAAATAGTTCGCTATTTCGAGGTTCAATTGTCAACGACAAAATGGCGGAGCTTTACCCCCCTGGTGTATACACGAGTATATGTTTCAATTCATTTGGTTCTTGGGGCATTTTCAAGTGCTCCCAATCATGCCATTGTCCTTTTACCCTTTCACTACCACATTCAGAATATCACGCGTTAAGTATATTGAGTTTTGTTGGAATGGTATTGAGAGGGTTAAGCCACTCTTACACTGCAAAACTGGGGTGTTAAGTTTAACACCAAGAGTGTTGCATAATATGAATACCAGAAAAGTGTTGATTTTTCAACACCCATGGTGTAAAAGCCAATGCTCTTGGTGTTTGAAATCATTCATTTGGTGTTAAAATAACACCCGTAGTGTTAAAAGTTTACACCACGTCTGGTATCTATATTGTGCAACACCGTGGGTGTTAAATTTAACACCCCAGTTTTTGCAGTGCAGTACACACGTTTGCCTCGTTAATCTATCCACGTCGACTAGATCGGAATGAAAGGGGCGGGGTCTTGATGTATATTTTTAAAAAGTGGATTTGCTCTCGTTCGAAGATCGTAATTGCAACAACAAAAAAGAGCACATATCATATAAAAAGATGTAAATTCTGCAGAGATAAAGGGAATAGCCCTGGTAATTATTAATACTTTGTCGCATATTTGTTGCGAAAAAAGCGTAGGTGCTGTGAGAAAAGTTCCAGATATTTTCTGACTAGAGGTATGGTATTTTAAGATATATATTTCATTTATCGTCCAATTCAAAATACATGTGTTGTTTTATTGGACTTTGCATGGTTTCACTCTTTGTTGTTTCCTGCTGTCTGTTTGGCAATACCCTCCTGTTGTATATTGTCAGGTTGTACTTTTTTTTTACTATTATTTTGACAAGGTACGAATGCTGTCAGTTATCATAGTGTGATTTTTTCTGTATTCTTTCTCCTGTTTCCTTCTTTTTATTCTCAGTAAGTTGCTGAGGGAATGTTCAGTTTCTTTTCTTTAGTTTGTCTTCTGTTACAGTTTACAAAGGTCGTCGATTTTTTTTATGGTTGGTATTAATAAAGGAAATATGAGATACATGTGACTTGCATGTGGTATATCACGTATACTACACACAGTCTGATATGAATAAAGCAAACTTAAGTTAGAAATGATAGACATTGTCACCAAACGTTATCATGCAGCGTTATAAAAATGACACAGACGAATGAATGTCATATTGCGGTTATACTGCAACTCAGATCCCTTTTTCCATTTCGTGGTCCTTTTTTTTGCAGACCTATATGAATTTCATTTGCACATCATAAACAGGATTTCTGTTACTTAAACTGTCATTTCATCATTGTTTAGGTGTCTATAATCTTGACTGTCATCGTTATAACTTTTTCGGCCCCGAGTACCACAAACAGGCTCAGCACATAGTAATATTTATCGTGATTTTTATTTGTTTTACTTTTTTTATAGTGTAATACAACTTCAACCGATTCAAATCATAATAACAGAGAATTTAAATAGATCTTTTTGATTTATGACCCTTTCATGACGTCTGCGATGCCCCCCTCCCCCCTCTCCCCCCCCCCCCCATTCTTCTCTTCGCGTAGCATCTGGTTTTAGAGGTAGACCTCGTCATATTTTTTAATGCAAAATGCGATGCTAATCGGGAAATCTTTCTGAAATATGTAATAAATGGTTCGTCTCAAAAGGTTAATATTTGATAGGACACAATACCATTTCACAAACCTCGCTGTATTACTTTCTTCGTTTGGAACGTATTCTACGAACCCCATTATTTGAAAGATGAAGACATTTGAATATCATTTACAGAAGCAGGTCAATTGACGTGATTTCCTTATTTATTTCCCGTGTTTTCAGAAGGTAGTATATAGAAGGTGTGTTAAGATAATTTGTTACAGCTACAACGACAATAGCATTATGCCATCCACGCCACGCCGGTTATCGACATATGCATTAATACTCCAGGTAGACTACAGGAAATTATTTTGTTTGTATGGATTATTTTTGTTGCTACATGTTTATTTTTTCTGCGTCTGCGTCTGTTATTTTTGTCCAGTTGTCTTTTATGTTTGTTGTTGTGCGTATATTGGACATGTTGGAGTGTTCGTTAATTTATATTTCCTTTTGTTTTCTCTTGTCTTGTCTTGTTTTGTCTTGTTTTGTTTTGTTTTGTTTTGTTCGATTTTGTTCTGCTACGTTCGTGTTTATTTTCCACGTTGCTATTGTCTTTTCCTCCCTATGATATTGTGCGTGTTACAAATAACATGAGGCAGGTAGCCAACAAAATGACGCCTTGTAGAATTCTACCTCGTCAACATAATAAGATCGACATCAACTACTGACATCTTCGTCCCCGATAAACATTCTGTGAATACGTTCCTGTCTGTTTCGTAAACTAGATTGTTTACATGGTATTATTGTGACATTCATGAGCAACAGAGAAGAGTAGACGAAGAAGAAGAAGCTTGATCCCTTCCCCTGACGTAGTCTTTGTCGCATGGTGGCGCTATCATTCATATTTGGCATGCAGGCTCAGTATGATAACATGCAGGTCAGTGAATTGTATTTCCCTTTCTTTCACAAGTACACACACACACACACACGCGCGCACACACACACACACACACACACACACACACACACACACACACACACACACACACAACACACACACACACACACACACACACACACACACACACACACACACACACACACACACACACACACACACACACACACACACACACACACACACACACACACACACACACACACACACACACACACACACACACACACACACACACACACACACACACACACACACACACACACACACACGCACACACTAGCCAGCACCCTTGGTAGGTGAAGTTGTCATTCAGCCACTTTTACCCAACTATATCAGGTTCAAGCCAAACATTACTAACAAAAAAATACAGTCATGTCAAATATTCAATACTTAAACGTAGATGTCACTGTAGCAAGTTGAAGTTCAGAGCAGAAAGGAGTTCAGTGATGTAGACCAGTCGGTCACCTACCAATATGACTCATTAATAGTTTTCCCAATCATGAATAAGCTCGTCCTTCGAACAAACATGCCAGGATCTAAAAAGAAAACACACACAATGGAAATTACACAAAAAGAAACAAAACACACTCACCTACCCAACACAAATTGTTAATGTTACAAAGCGGCAGATTCAAAACTTGAAAAAAGAAAAATTAACCTGAATTAATTTTTCAACAAATGCATTAAGTGTAATGACATTAATCCAACAGACGGCAGTTGTCTGAACTTTCAATTCAAACGCAATATTGGGAATTCAAATTATGTGAAAGCCTTTCAGACTAAAGCAAAAAGTGGAAAATAATTAAAATATCGTTAAAAATACTAAAACATATTTGTTGATCAAACTCTTTGTAAGGGAAATTGGAGCCTAATAGCAAACTATTATAACTAACAACAGTCAACATCTGTTTTTAGTCAAATGGAAGAACCAGTACTAACAACAGAATAATCAACATCTGTTTTTAGTCAAATGGAAGAACCAGTACAATGTTCGAAAATCTCCATTTATTTACACAACCTGATGAAGTAGCGTAGCTCCTTACACGGTGGAAGTCGTCGAGGTCAGTCGTTTTCCTTGCTGAGCAAACGCTCTACCGCCCTCATCGGATTCAAGCATTATAGTGAATGTTCTTTCCGCCTCGATACCAACATGTCGAACCGAATAAAGGATGAATTTATT